>CM031375.1:62639875-62948708 GCA_018208015.1 Medicago ruthenica | reverse complement strand
AATTTTAAGTATCTCAATGCAAAGCCTTTCGATGTGATTGGATTTGTGTAGTAGTCTTTCCACAAGATCGAAGAGGCAGTTAGCTAAGTCCTCATTTTCGAGATTTGACTCATAAAGAGGATGAGGAATTTAAATTCAAAGACAGATAACTGAGTCCATAAGTACCTCCACTTTGGTGATAATATGGAAGTTCTAACTGCCTCTTTGGTAGAGAGTAAAGAAAGAATGTAATGAAGAATGGCATCAGGCAAGTCGCTTATCAAATCTTTCATGTCACCCACATTATTTCTTTGGATCTTATGCACATCTGGTGATGAGATTGTATCAGCCATGAGCTATGCCTGCCAACCAAAATAAAAACAAAATTAATGGAATATTTTTTTTGAACAAGTCAAAATGGAATATATTAACAGAAACTGTGAGTCTCTCCTAGCACGAGGTGTGCCAGAAGAAAACTCGAAAAAATACAGTCAACAGTCAAACAAACAAAAATAACAGCCAATCACACTTAGCCGATACACATACAAACAAGAGGGTTCGACCACCACAAATGAGAACATAAGCCAAGGTTAACATTATAGGCTTTCAGCTACCAAAAAGAATTAATTTTAACTTTATCTAACAGCTGGTGAGTAGTACTTTCCGTTGCCTTGAAGATGCTATTGTAAAGCAATTAATGAGAGAAGTCATGATTGGTAAATGGGCAATACAAGAGTGGGGGATCACATGGAATTCATGAAGTTTTAGGAGACACGCTTAGCTTCTAATTTCTTTTGAAAGACAAAGCAAAAATATGGATTTCTAGAGAATATGTTGTACATGTTTTGACAATCCAGAATTCTCAAAAGGAATCAATAGTTGCTCTACTCAATCGCTTCACCGTAATATCCAACCCAAGGACGCTATCTATAATTGCAAGTTAGTGGGGTGGTTCCTACTTTAATGCGGCGCATTCGACGTCTTTTGGCTTTAGATTGCATGTTCAGTTTCGTCATACTTGAGGGAAGGAAACCGTTGTGCTGATCGGCTAGCTAATTTTAGCCTTTCCATAGATTCCTTTAAATGTACTAATGTGAAGGCTTCTCCTAATGAGCTGCATATATTACTTTTTTATGATATTTTTGGAGCTTGCATGTCGAGGAATGTCCGTTTAGTTTTGCAGTTTTTTCTTTGTACCAAAACAAATAATAACGAATTTCAAATGGTGAAGCGTAAATCACTCACATGCACTCCAATATATGAAGCAATTACACGGACTATTAGAAAATCGGGGCTTAACTCATCCTTACAAAACCGGCTTGCAAGGTGAGGAGTGCCTCCTCTTTATAAACTTTTTTCAAGAATCATATCTATCCGATGTGGGACTAAATCCACTGAGTGTTGGCTGCTAACACACCCTCTCACGTTTCAGCCCGGCCCAATGGGCCTGAAGCGTGGACGAAGCAGGAAGCCAACGATAGGCTCTGATACCATCTTAGAAATCGTAGTTGGACCTAACACAACTCCATAAAACTGGCTTGTGAGGTGAGGATTGCCCCAACTTATAATTGTCAGGCCATCTCTTATCCGAGGTGGGACTCTTAACACGGACACGATATACAGTACTAACATATATCTTGGTAATGATTTAAAAAAATAGAAATAATTAGCGTTTTTGGATCTGACACCAAAACATGTTTGTAATCAAACACACCTTCAAATCTGATGTGTCAAGCGTACATAAATTCCAACACAACATTACTAGCTAGGTGCAAGTTAGAAGGAATAAAACACCAGTTTCATTTGAATGATCACTCGATTAACTAAACTTTAACATTTGAGTTGTTGTGATTTAGGGATTCCATTATAAAATCTAGGTTAAATTACACTAAAGTTTTTAAGTTATTTAATTGTAACAAATTGGTTTTAAGTTTTTTTCGTACTAATTATGTCCTTTAATTATTTAAAAGTAACAAATTAGGTGATTTCAAACTTAAAAATATAAGTTATTCAAAACCAAAAAGTTACAATTAAATAAAAAGGACAAGTGTTACAAAAAATAGTTAAAACTAACGTGTTACAATTAAATAACATAAAAAACTAAATGGGACTAAAAAAACTTAAAAACTTTTAGCCTAAAATCTATCATATATTTATGGTTTATCTAAACTCTAATTTATGTGTATCTCCCTCTCTCATAATTCGACATGTAATTGGATGTTGATAAATTGAGCGGTCTCATAAAAAAAACATACACATACTATTGGAACAGATCGATAAAAGAAAGAGACGTAAAACTGGAAAATAAAACAAAGATCGATACATGAGAAAATCATGTTATTATGGGAGAAGGTAGAGAAGTGAATACATACATACATTCGCTGCTGGGGATTGGAGTGAGTGAAGAGAGTCAGTTACAAAACTCTGAAATCGGAGATGAACAGTGAAAACGACGATATTGCAATAATGTTACAATAAATACTGTCAATTTCGTTGTTTGTTGGGTTAATGGGTTTGCTTATGGAGGAGATATTGAACAATTAGTGGCCCATATCGTTTGATTCTTAAACTTTTAAGATTTAAAAAAAATTTGTGTCAACCCGATTCAAGAGAAAAGGAGAGGAAAAGATCTCAAGTTAAATTCGGCCATGATATAAATATAGTCTAATAAAAAATTGTTTTATTAGAAATTAAACAAAGATTCTCTCAAATAATTCGATATTTTGTAACCAATAGAATAAAAGATTGATATAATAAAAAACAATAATTTATTATTCATAAATCTATATCTTCTATATCATACTAGCGTTTCACTAACGAGTATAAATTATAAACTATATGTTATATTAAATTTTGATTTTGATTAAAATTATAAGTACAAATATTTTTTGTAAAAAAAAAAAATACAAATATTTGTGACTTTCAAATTGTAACAAACAAAAAAACATATGTTTAAGTTTTTCAATAACAACAGTAATTTAACAAATATAATATAAATTCTTATCTTTTTAATACCACCAACAATATAACATTAATATTGGAAAATTTGTTTAAAGTATAATTGAAATTATAAAAAATTCAGTCCAAAATCTCTATCTCCTTCGTATATAATATTGATAATAATGTTTCTATTGTAGTGAGATATTTACTATTTTAATGGGATTTAATTTTTTTAATTAAAATTTGAAATAATATTATTAAAGGATAAAATAGTATAAATGAAGGGTAAAATAGGTAATGGAAAAGTTGGTTCAAACTCATGTATTTTAAGCCTATTTTCTTTATATATAATATAGATATATATACTATATATAAAGAAAATATGAACTGACTTTTTCCCTTTCCAATTTTACCCATCATTGAAATATTTTATTTACTATTTTATCCTTTTCATAATATAACTTAATTATTAATGAAAAAATAGTTAAATCTCATTAAACATGAACAATCTCACTACATTATGAACAATATTATTTGTAACAATGTGTAAAGAAAATAGGAGATTTTTGGTTAGATTATTTATGATTCCAATTATACCATTAAACAAATTTTCCTATAATAATTTTATATTTTTTGTGTCATTGAAAAAGATCAAATTTTATATTATATTTTTTATATGATTGGTGCAATTTAAAAAGATAAACATGTTGTTGCAATTTGAAATCACAAACATTGATACATATAATTTTAATCAAAATCTAACTAATTTTATTAAAATATTGTTCATAATTTACAGAGCAATAAAAAGAACGGACAGACGGGTGTGCGGGATATTTATATATAAAAGGAATACATGGTTTTGGGGTAACTTTCTCACTTCTAATTATACCCCTAAAACAAATTTGTATGTAAGAATGTTATATTGTTGGTGTCATTCATTCAAAAAGATTTGGCCTCCCTGTAAGAAAAGGTTATGCTTAACTGCCTTTGGGTTCACCTTTGGATCGAGTGTTGTAGGAATTAGGGGTGGAAAAAAAAACAAAATACCAAACCTAACTGCTGAACAGAACCAAAAAAAATTGAACCATTACTAAGAATTCTGGAACTGGACTAAAACAATTCAGTCTGGTTCAATTTAGTTCATGATTTATCAATTTGGTTCAAAACAGTTCGGTTCAGTTTTAAAAAGTTATAAATTCGATTTCTTTTGGCTTTTTATATTTTTTTCAACGGTACTAATAATAACAATTCAGTTAAAAAAATTATTCGGTTCGAAATAATAAATATTGTTTTTTAAAAAAATTGATTATGGTTCGGTTTTGAACCATAGAACCGATCTGTTATACCAAACCATTATAACAGTTCGGTTCGAAATACTAAAAATTCGGTTTGGTTTAGTTATTTTGAATTTGGCAAACGGTTCAGTTTGGTTTGGTTCAGTTTTCATCATAAACCAAACCATGTCCACCCTTAGTAGGAATTGAGTTTGTTGAGTTGATTCTTTTGCTTCTTCATCTTGATAAGGCGTATAAGGGACATCACTATCTTTACCTTGAATGACATATTCGCTAACAAGATCAGGTTCTTTCTCATTGGGATCGTTCGCTGCTGTGAGTGCTTGTTGTATAATCTCAAGATCCCTTGTTACTATCAGACACCTGTGAGGAGTAAAAAAGCAAAAGGGTGTTGCATCGACTGTTCAGTGGCGAAGCCAATAACTTTTTTATGAAGGGGACATAATTTTAAGATATACATTTATTCCTTCAGAAGAATAATTAAAATCTAAAGTTGTAGGTCAAGAGGTTGAGATGTTTGTATTTTGCAACCCTAACCATGGTTCGATACTTGCATTGTACAATATTTTCATCGCATCTTTTGTTTAAAAATACAAAAAACACTAGTGAAAGGCTAAAAATGGACGAACCAAGGATCAAACAAACAACCTAAAGCTCAAAGGCGGGATGCATTACCACTGTACTGGACAGTAAACGAGTGACATATAATGTAACCGGTACAATATATAGCATAACATTTAGGTGAAAATGTGTGTATATACTTATTAAAAATGAAATATTTGAGACTTTGGGGAGGCCATAGCCCTCCCCTGTCCCCACCTAGGTCTGCCTCTGAACAAGTTCAGCTTCAGTGGTAGATTGGGCGACCACTTGTAATGTTTCTATATTACCGTTGGGATCAGTGGCGCTTTGTTCATTATTCTCCTCATGATTGATATCCCTGTGTCCCAATATCATTTGTAACATTCTACATTGTGAAGTGAAAATATGTGCTTGATTATCTGACAGAATTTGCTTGGGTGGCTGTGTCAGTTGTGCCTCAAGTGAAGTTTCCACAATATTATCAGTTTCTTGGTGCGCAACTTGTGCTATCTTAGGGGCAACCTCCAAAACGGCTCGCTTTACAAGTGAGGTGGACCATGATTCTGACAAATTCATGATGGTATGGTTGCCACATAAGTTGGAGATGACTAGACTGCAGTTACCAGATTGGATTAGAAAGCAAAATGCATATGGACGGTTAATGAAGGTTTGTAATAACTCATGAACTAACATTTTTTATTTTGATTTAATTCAGATATACCTTTCACTGTAAATATTTTTTTTATACTGACGTTCAATCGTAACAGTTTGATGGTGAAAACTCCTTGCCATTAAATTCAGTTGGACAATTGTTATTTGCGAATTCAATTCTCACATGTCTTAGTATTCGGAAGAAAATCCGATAAATCATATTCTAAGTTGTATTACAAATATAATTCGATTATGTCAGAATTCAAGTTAGCTCAGTGATTTTTGTCCAACGTCAAGATCCAAGAGTTGCAATGAATTCTGTACTTGATATTCTTGAAGGATTAATGAATGAAAGTATGAGAGCAAACTATTGTCTTTGTTGTCTAGATTTGATTGAGCGGTAAGTAAAGTGAAAAAATATAATATTATTCCAATCAGTATTCTTCAAACTTGGATTCTCTTGAACGATTTTGACATTAATTGAAGGTCATCAACCATATGAGACTAACAAGTACCATGTTTATCAATTTGTTGTTTTTATTAAGATTATTTTTTTAATAGCAAGAAGATTTTATTCAATAATAGATGAGAATAATAGGTGAGCACAATGAACTGTGATAGCTTGTGATTTATTTTATATGAAGTAGGGTAGTAATCAAGCCATACCACTGAACCAGACAAGCAGTAGAAATTTAACAAATGAGTTTCTGAAAAAGCATAATCACTAAGAAGATATAGTTGATTAGTTGAATCTAATAAAGTATCTTCCTAACATCTTATATAACTACTCAGCTGAAGAAGTATATGTTTTTCCATTCTAATTCTGAAAATGCAGTTATTCATGGAATTTCCACTATACCAAATTCATTAAGTGGTCATGATATTGTTAAAACCTCCAATAAGAATGAATGGATCAGTTTTTTGTTTTTTAACAAAACGAATGGATCAGTTAAAATGTTGTTTTTCACCAGACACGTTATTTGTATCACACTAATAAATAATCTTACTGAAATAATAAAAAGCTTACACAATTCTAAGTAAGATACCGGTACAGTTTTATGTCATTATCATCTCTCTCCAAAAAGTCCCTTTCAATGAGTGACGCAATCTGTTTTTTTATGTCTGTTGGATTTGCAAGGAATCGCAACTGCAACTGCTTTGTGACCTCATCTATAAGATTGTTATGCTCAAGTTGCTTCCTAGATTTCATAATCCTCACTATTGCTGCTTCAATCTGGGGCTTCCGACCCTCCTCCACTTTTTGTCGAGTTTCCAGTTTCTCCCGTTCCGATTCTGTAACATCCCGTTTAAATGTAGACTGCAACATTATGTGTTTGTGTGTGAGCAAGTGTTTAGAGGAACGAAGGGCAATTTGGTAAAACGTTGCATAAGTCTATATAAGGGTCAAGCCCCTTATTCCTTCCATTTCCACTACTCTTTTCTCTCTCTAAGATTTAGATTTTCTCCCTTTCTCTCTCTACCTCCCACGGCGTCATCTTCCTCTCACCCTAATCCACTCTTCTCACTCAATTCTTAACCAAATCAACATGCAAAGATGAAATAATGACCCTTAGAGCAAGCTGATCAACATTCAAGCACAAATTCTTCCTTCTCCCTTGTCCACTTGGCTGAACCCTTCCTCATTACCCTAACCCTAACTTTCTTCCAAAATTATCAATCCAAGCTTGTATGCTAAAATTCCACCTCCAATCATCTATTTGAACTATTTGGAAGCTTCAATTTAAAGTGGGTAGAAGAACATGAACTTGAAGCAAGAGATTTAACTTGGAATTGGGGAAAAGTCTTGAAGCCTCATCATTTTATCAATTCCTTCTATTTTTAGCAATAGCAAGGTGAGTTCCTTTAGATGTTAGTTTCCCTTGGGTTTGTTTGAGTGAGATAATCATAATGAGAACTTAGGAATTTTACTTAAATTCCCTTTTGATGATGCATGCAATTCAATCCTTGTCAATCCTTGATTTTTCTGACTTACTGTGCTTTAATTGAGTCATTAGGACATTACAGATGCAATTGGATTCTTAGGGAACAAGAATTTTGATAAAATACGATTTTTGCAGTTCTGATGCCTGTCTAGTTTGCCGAGCGAGCAGGAACTCGCCATGGCGAGCAGGTAGAGCATTGCTACTGCCAGTCTTCGCTGGAGCGAGGCCATATATAGCTCGCCTAGGCGAAGCTTCATGCTTGCCCAGCGAAGCTTCAAACTCAAAATCTTGGCAGATGCTCGCCGAGCGAGATTGTCCAGAAACTTATCCTTTTTCTAAAAATTACCTGTACAGTACCAATGAACCCTGAAACATTTTTGGAATACATTGTTTAAAGTACAATCAAGGGTCAACACCAATTGAATGCATGCGTTGTCTATGAGCGACGGGTAATTCTTGTCCATATGTATATGAATGAATATTAATCGAGGGTTTAAAGTTTAGATAACTCCAAATCAAGTTTAGTAAATCAATATGATTAGAGATATGCATTGATGTTGAGAGAGGCATCATGAAATAACATTAACCACGAGAAAGATTACCAACAACCAAGTAAGTGGCATATGAGAATGATATGCTTAGAACCTTATTTTATAGGTTAAGTAACAGATGGTTATTCACCCTGATGAATGCATTAGATATGCATATGATTAGAATAATGTATTAGACATACCTATGAATAATTAAGACAAGAATCAGACTATAAGATTAAACGTGTCCAACAAACTCCGGATTATGCCGGATGGGACTTCTCCGAAAGGGTTGTCCACACGTATGTTATAAGGTTAAACATGTCCAACAGGCTTCCGATTATGCCGGATGAGACTTCACCGAGAGGGTCGTCCACATGTAAGTTTAAGTTGTGTCCAGCAGGCTCCGGATTATGCCGGATGGGACTTCTTCGAGAGGGTTGTCCACACAACGATAAGAGGAGTACCAATTCTAGCCCTCAAATAGGGAATTTAGCCGGTTATGATGGGAGATGTATTCCGGGGTTACTCAACTCGGATGCCCTCCGTAAAATCAACCCAAATAATAATTGTTTGTTACTGTTAGCCCATATTTTTATAAGCTAAGAATATGCTTTAAACATGCATTAAATGCTGAAAGGAATCTAATCGAAGAGCAGAAAGAATCTTGGAATTGTTCACAGGTTCAAAGGAAATATTTACAAATACAAGGCTAAGGCAAGAAGGAGGACTTCGAACCAGAAGGTAGATCGAACTAGCGTATGATCGAATCGAAGCAACAAAGTTCTGGACTTAGCACAATTCTGACAAACTTTCACAACACTCAGTTCGACTTCGAAAGATACAACCGTTCTAAGGAGCAGTTAAGTGCATGCAGGGTGTACGTGGCAGGACATTTGGCAGTAGTATAGTGTTCGACCGTTAGGGCAGTTTATTTTCGAAAGTCTATATATAGTAGTTTTTAGTCAGTAAAAAGGGTCGCAATTCATTATATACAAAATCCTTGTAAACTCAAAGTACCCACGCTATCGAGAGAAACGAGTGAAATGGGATCCAAGTATGAATCTGTGAACCATCCTTTTATGTAAAGCATATTTTACAATTCAATGCAATTTACCTTTTCATGCAAATGTATCTTTTAAGCACTTTAAGTTTCATGCAAAATTTAATGCTTTTCATTTAAATTCTGTCCATTTCTGTTTCGATCGAAACAAAGTGTTTATTAAATAGGAACTTGTTTTCCTTGTTATTTGTAATCCAAGTGAATTTTACGTTTAATTCTCCCCAAAACTACACTAAAATGTTTATGCGTAATGGACATTCATATAATTTAAAGAATTCAAACAAAGCACTATGCTCCTGAGATTCACTAGTTGGTCTCGCAAGCAATTAATTTAGACTAGCGGTTGTTTACCAAATTTCAGAGTAAACAAATTGGCACGCCCGGTGGGACGTGTGCTTTAATTGAATCTTTTCTATCAAAAAATATTTTCGTTTGGATTTGCAAATTTCTATTTGTGCATTCTGTCTGGAAATTGCGTTAGTGCATGTTCTTGAGGAGTGGGAAAGTACTCCCTGAAATGGTTAGACCACCACCCAGAAATACAAACACAAATAATATGGAAAATGCAAATGTGAATGATAACAATGTTTCAGCGCCTTCGAGCGCATTGAACACTTCGAATGAAGTTGTTGCGAATGTGACTGGAGCGACCATCTCCGCTCCCAGTTCTTCGACATTGGGCGTTACTATGCCTATCACTGCATCAACAGCGATGCCTTTTACCACTGCAGGCCCTGCAGTTTCGATACCCCAAAATATAGGGAGCCAGCCATCCCCAGTAAGAGGAGGAGGCACAATAGGCTCTACGTTTAGTATGCCTTTTTCACAATATATGAGTCAAGGCAACAGTAGGAATGTACCATATGGTATGCCTACAACACTGATGCAAGGGCTGCAAACCAACCCTTCATTATATTCAGAAACTGTGCTTGGCGCTTACTCGCCTACAAACCAACGTTTGGCCTCCAGTTCTGTTAATCGAAATGCAGTGCCACCACTAACTAATACATCCTTGATGTCTTTAAGGCAGCAAATGGATGAAAGTAATCATGATATGGTTAATATGTTGACATAACAAATTGGTACAGTGTTTAATCCTTTGATACAAAATACTAACCAATCTTATCAATTGTTAGCCACCCAGATGGGTAGAATGGCTGATTTCTTTGGGGCTCCACATGTTCCTAATCAACCAGTCCCTCAGATCCAGAATCTAGCACCCATACAAAACATCCAAGTACCAAATAATGCTATGGTGCCTATGCCCAATAACTTAGTGGTACAGCCTAATCAAGGACAATTACAAATGGGTCCAATCGAACCATATGCTCAACCACAAGTACAACCACAAATCGAACCAAATCCAGGGATAGTCTTAGTAAATCGAAATCAAAATGCTGATGAAGTGGTTAGAAATGTCCAACAAAATAATTTAGGGGCACAAAATAACATAGCAAATTTGGTCGAAGCTATTTTAATCCAAAATGGTTTGAATGTAGGTTTACATAGACCAAATTTTGTTTCTGCCTTGTCAGAGTATGTGCTTCAGACTGAACTACCAAGGGGTGTCAAAATCCCAAAATTCACTAAGTTCGCTGGTGACACTAGCGAATCAACTGTTGAGCACATTACAAGATTTCTGACAGAAGCAGGAGACATAGCAAATAATGAAAATTTAAGGATGAAGTATTTCCCAAATTCTTTAACAAAAAATGCCTTTACATGGTTCACAACCCTCCCTCCACATTCCATACATAATTGGAATCAATTAGAGAGAGTTTTCCATGAACAATTTTACATGGGACAATCAAAAATAAGCCTTAAAGAATTGGCAAGTGTTCGACGTAAAGCACCTGAGTCAATTGATGACTACCTCAATAGATTTAGACTGTTAAAGGCAAGGTGCTTCACCCAAGTCCCTGAACATGAATTAGTCGAAATGGCTGCTGGTGGCCTAGACTATTCGATTAGAAAGAAATTAGACACTCAGTATTTGAGGGACATGGCTCAGTTGGCTGATAGAGTTCGACAAGTCGAACGGCTAAAAGCTGAAAAGGCTAGGAATTCTAAATTTCATAAGAGGGAAAAGGTTGCATATGTCGAAGCAAATGACAGTGACCAAGAGTTCGATATCACTTATGAAGATATCGAAGACAATGAGGTTGATTTAGCAGAATTAAAACCTGGACCTCCTTATGTCTGTAAACTCCTTAAACCTTCAAATGGGAAAAATCCTGTTGAGCCTAAAAATGATAAATTTGTGTCTAAAACTTATACATTTGACATAACCAAATGTGATGAAATATTTGATCTATTAGTTACAGATGGCCAGATTATTGTTCCTAAGGGCTTAAAAGTACCCCCAATCGAACAACAGAAGAAAAGGGGTTATTGTAAATTTCATAATTTCCTTGGCCATAAAACCTCACGTTGTATTCTTTTCAGGGATCTGGTCCAAAAGGCTCTCAATGAAGGGAGACTCAAGTTTGGTGAGAAATCAAAGACCACTCAGGCGGATGTTGAAGCACCTAAAGCTGTTGAAACTCTCTATGCGGAACCTCAAGGAGTAATGATGGTCGAAGCCATGGAGGTGTCTCAGGTGCAAGTTCAAGGCATATCTGAAGAAGACTACAGCGAAAAGATGAAAGTGGTGTATCCTCAGACTGAAGAGGATCTGATCGATTTTCTGAACAGATGCAAACTCGAAAACAAGAATGTAATGCTGTGTCCTCGCTGCAGTGCAGTATGTGATAGAGAGGCTACTGAGGGCCTCAAGAAGTACCAGGTCGTCAACAAGGGGGCAACGCAAAACCAGCGTTTTGACAAAGGCAAGAGGATTATGGTGCAGTCGAACAACAACCAGAAATCTGGTCGAAAGACTACCTTTATCCCTCCTGGTTCGATTCCTGTCGAAAAATGGATGCACCAGGGGCTCATAAGGTTCAACAAAGGAACTATGGAGGTAGGTGGTTCCAGTGGAATGAAGCAAGTTGGCCCACATGAGGCTAATAAGTATTCTTACAGAAACAATTACAAGGGTAAGAATCCTATGACAAGGACCCAATGGCGCAGGTTTCAGCGTCAAAAGAAATTGGCCAAACAGAATCTGCAGACTGGCCAATATAAGGACGTGTCCAGGAGGCCAGCAAAAGAAAGACTCTTTCCTCCAGTGGATGAAGATAAGATGGAAGACGAGGATCTGCTAGACTCTGAACCTGATTTCGACGTCATCTGCGTGGTATCCATCTTGCCATCTGAGTATGATGTCCCATCTGAAGTTACTGAGATCGAAGGTGAATTCGATCATCTTGATATGGCTGACCCAAAGCCTGTATGTTACTATGTGATGAACAATGGCTGCATTGAGGAGCAATTGGCCTCTTTCGAGAAGCCAAGTCTTGGGATGAAAAGCCATCTCAAACCCCTTTTCATCAGAGCAAAGGTTGAAAACGTTGGGATCAACAAAGTGCTCATTGATGGGGGAGCAACTGTCAACTTGATGCCTCAATCCACACTCTACAGGATTGGGAAATATGACAGTGATCTATCTGCCCACAACATTGTGCTCTCTAATTATGAGGGCAAAACTGGCTATTCTTTGGGAGCCATACAAGTTGATGTTGATGTGGGCAGCATAGTTCGACCAACTCTATTCCTGGTGGTACAATCCAAGGCTAACTTTAACTTGCTGTTAGGAAGGGAATGGATCCACGGAGTTGTGGCAGTACCATCCACTCTCCATCAGAAACTTATTATTTGGAGGGAAGATGGGATTGTTGAAAACATAGAGGCAGATCAAAGCTTCTATAAGTCAGAGGTTGACATTGTCACCCCACAAACCTTTGACAAAAATTTGGCTAATATAGCACCTTGTGGTGACAAGGATTCTGCTTTTCGTGCCAAGTGACAATGTTATCCATTCTGTTAAGCTCCATCCTGCCCATGGCTTTATATGGGAGAGAGAAGAAATTAATGCTGTTTCTTCCGAAGATGGAGTCATTCCACCAACTGGGTGGAATATATATGAAGATTACTATGACTGAGGCCACTGCATGGGCCAGGATTACGGCTTATATGGCCGAAAATAGATTAAATACGGCCCTTGAGGCTGAGTTTCAACAAAATATGGCAGTGGAAACCAAGATCGAAGATCAGGAAGTCAAAGAAACAAAGGATCGAAGACTTGACTGCATTTATGACGATGAGCCGCTGGGGTTCGAGAAGGATCCTATGAGTGAGGCGCCAAAAATGCAAGCGCAAGATCCTTTGGAGGAGATCGATATTGGAGATGGCTCAATTAAAAGGCCAACTTATATCAGCGCCAATATCACTTCAAGTCTAAAAGAAAAGCTGGTGCTGCTTCTCAAAGAATTCAAAGACTGCTTTGCGTGGGATTACAACGAAATGCCTGGGCTAAGCAGAGAAATGGTCGAACTGAAACTACCTATTAAAGAAGGAAAGAGGCCAGTGAAACAATTGCCAAGAAGGTTCGCACCAGAAATCATGTCCAAGATCAAGGATGAGATCGAAAGGCTGCTGAGATGTAAATTCATCAGAGCTGCCAGGTATGTCGAATGGTTAGCAAATATAGTCCCTGTTATTAAAAAGAATGGAACTCTTAGAGTATGCATAGATTTTAGGGATTTAAATAATGCTACACCTAAAGATGAATATGCAATGCCAGTAGCAGAAATGTTAGTAGATTCAGCAGCTGGTTTCGAATTTTTAAGCATATTAGATGGTTATTCTGGTTATAACCAAATATTTATTGCTGAAAATGATGTGTCAAAAACAGCGTTTCGATGCCCTGGTGCATTAGGCACTTATGAATGGGTTGTTATGCCTTTTGGCTTGAAAAATGCTGGGGCCACTTATCAAAGGGCCATGAATTCTATGTTCCATGATTTTATAGACACATTCATGCAAGTTTATATAGATGATATAATCATCAAATCTTCGTCCGAAGACAGCCATTTGGATTACCTTAGGCAGTCTTTCGAACGGATGAGGAAACATGGATTAAAAATGAATCCATTAAAGTGTGCTTTTTGTGTCCATGCAGGAGATTTCCTTGGTTTTGTGGTACATAAAAAAGGCATCGAAATAAACCAGAACAAGACAAAGGCTATTCTTGAGACAAAGCCTCCTTCGACCAAGAAACAGCTTCAGTCTTTGTTAGGGAAAATCAACTTCTTGAGAAGATTCATTTCGAATTTAAGTGGCAAAGCTCAAACTTTTTCGCCATTGCTTTGACTCAAGAAAGATGAACCATTCAAATGGGAGGAAGAGCATCAAAAGGCTTTCGATGAAATTAAAGAGTATTTGATTAAGCCTCCAGTACTAATGCCTCCTAGTCGAAGTAAAGATATGAAGTTGTACATCGCTGCGTCTGACAAGACCATTGGGAGCATGTTGGCTCAGGAAGATGAAAATGGCGTGGAGCATGCAATTTATTATCTTAGTCGTGTATTAAATGATGCAGAAACTAGATATACTGCCATAGAAAAACTTTGTCTTTGTTTGTATTTCTCTTGTATCAAACTTAAGCAATATATAAAGCATGTTGATGTCTATGTGTATTCTCATTATGACATTATTAAGCACATGTTATCGAAGCCTATTTTACACAGTAGAATTGGAAAGTGGGCTTTAGCATTAACAGAATATTCTTTAACTTACAAGCCCTTGAAATCTGTTAAGGGTCAAATTGTGGCAGATTTTATTGTAGATCATTCGGTGATCGAAATGTCTCAGGACTATGTAGATACTGAACCTTGGGTTTTGTATTTCGATGGTTCTAAACATAAACATGGAACTGGGATTGGAATCTTAATAATATCCCCCACAAAAGTCCCAACTAAGTTTAAATATAAAATTAAAGGTCTTTGCTCAAATAATGAGGCTGAATATGAAGCTTTAATCACAGGCCTTGAAATTTTAATTAGCTTGGGGGCAAGAAATGTTAACATAAGGGGTGATTCAGAGTTAGTGTTGAGACAATTAACACAAGAATACAAATGTGTGAAAGAACACTTAGCAAAGTATTTTGTTATAGCAAGTTCTCTTCTGAATCATTTCGATTATATTAACATTGAACATATACCTCGACTAGAAAACCAAGAAGCAAATGATTTAGCCCAAATAGCTTCAGGGTACAAAATGTCAAAGGAAAAATTAACTCAGTTGATCGAAATAAAAGATAAACTGGTGTTACAAGAGCCATTGAGCACTACATTATCAATGCCAAAACTTGTGGGGGCAAGTACACCACAAGGTAGTGAAGATGAAAACGTAGATGATCTTCAGGAAAAAATCCAAATTTTGGCCATTGACAATATGTTGGATAATGATTGGAGAAAATCCATTGTTGAATATTTGGAAAATCCAACAGGTAACGTGGCTCGAAAGATCAAATATAGGGCTTTGAACTACGTGATTATGGGAAATGAATTATTTAAAAAGACTGCAGAAGGAATTTTATTAAAATGCCTAAGCGAATCAGAAGCATATTTAGCAGTTTCCCATGTTCACAGTGGTGCTTGTGGATCACATCAAGCAGGCCATAAAATGAAATGGTTTTTATTTCAACAAGGTTTATATTGGTCGTCTATGTTAAAGGACTGCATAGAATTTGCTAAAGGCTGTCAAGAATGCCAAAAACATGCAGGGATACAGCATGTACCTGCTAGTGAGTTACACTCCATAATCAAACCTTGGCCTTTCAGAGGATGGGCTCTGGATTTAATTGGTGAGGTTAAACCTGCTTCGTCTAAAAACCAACGATATATTTTAGTTGGAATAGATTATTTTACTAAATGGATTGAAGCAGTGCCTTTACCAAATGTTGATCAGGAGGCAGTAATTAGTTTCATTCAAAACCATATTATTTACAGGTATGGTATCCCTGAAACAATTACCACTGATCAAGGTTCAGTCTTTACTGGACGAAAGATGCAAGAATTTGCTCAAGAAACTGGCTTTCGATTATTAACCTCAACACCATATTACGCGCAAGCAAATGGTCAAGTCGAAGCAGCCAATAAAATTATCATTAACTTGATTAAAAAGCATATTGCCCAAAAACCAAAAAATTGGAATAAAACGTTGGATCAAGTTTTATGGGCATGTAGAAATTCTCCTAAGGAATCAACTGGCACTACCCCATTTCGACTAACGTTTGGTCATGATGCTGTACTTCCAGTCGAAATACATTTGCAATCAGCCAGAATACAAAAACAAATGGACATACCAATTGATCATTATTGGGAAATGATGTCAGATGAGTTGGTTGATTTAGATGAGGAGAGATTAAGAGCATTAGAAGTCTTGACTAGGCAAAAGGAAAGAGTTGCAAAAGCTTATAACAAGAAAGTAAAGTCAAAAACTTTTAATGTTGGAGACTTGGTGTGGAAAGTCATTCTGCCCATGGATAGAAAAGATCGAACCCTGGGCAAGTGGTCCCCAAATTGGGAAGGACCATTTAAGATAGTTCAGATTTATTCGAATGGTGCTTATGAGTTAGAGGAATTAACTCCTGATCAACGTACCTTGAGCATAAATGGTAAGTATTTGAAAAGATATAGACCAGTGCTGCAAGAGGTTCGAATAAATCAAGAATAGTTCGAAAAATAAATAACTAAAGTGGCAACTAGCGAAGATGCCAATAAAATCAAACATTCGAATTAAAAATGGTGGGTTTCATCCCTCATCATACAAAGATCTTATCTTGGATTTTTACCCATCACAAAGTACTAAGATTTTATTCGAACTACAAAAGAAAAGTGGCACGTTAATCTTGAATGGGTCCTCATCTAAAAGAAAGACACGTTGATCTTGAAGGGGCCTTCATTTCGAATCCACTTCTGAGTCTGATGAACGAAGGTATTCCTTGTTTTCATCATAAGTTGAAAGGAATTCTGCCCAATCAGGGTCCGTACTATCAGATTCTGAGGAAGAAACCTCCGGTTGAGCCTTCGAAGGTGTTTTCCCTTCAGGGGGAGCCCTGCAGGTTCTTGAGCTTTCACCCTTGGAAGAAGGTTTCTGGGTTTTCTTTGAGGAATCAGCAGCCTTTTTGTTGCCTTTCTTTGCAGATGTTGCCTTCTTCTTATCGGTGTCCTTCGCAATTTGTTTGCCCTTACCCATGTTTCTCTTTCAAAATTGATGATACTGGCTATATTATTATAACTTGCAGAGTGGAGTGAGTAAGACGGATAGAGAATTACCATATATATAATGGTAAAATCATTAATGATTCTTCAACCGTTTCCTAATTTTTCTCAGAATTCACGCCAGTTCAGCAAGTCTGTTTTGAAAACGGATGTTTGACTCGTTTTGAAACTAGAGCCAGTCAGAAATATGGCTTGATAGTTACGCGTTTTGTTATACGCACAATCTTATCCGTTACTAAAAAAGAGGTGTATCAGTGTGTATCATAAAATCTTCGATATTTGGCGTTTTTTTTTTAAATGCTAAAATAGTCAAAGTGATTCGAAGTAAAAATAAAGCGCAGAATAAAAACCAAAGAGATTCGAAATGATAGTTAAAGAAACTGCCACAAACTGGGCATGTCCTGAACATTACAATCAAAATATGTCAAAAAAAAAATGTTCGAAATTCACAAGATAATTAAGGAATTACAAATGCTTTACAGACTCCCAGTACAATTTGGTTAAGCTGTTCATCTCCTTGTCGAAGACTTGGCGAGCACTTTCCAAACTCTTAACCTCTTCAAGTAGTACTGCAGAAGCACTGTAGGCTTTAAGACCCTCCCGTCCCTTCTCATCAATTCGAGCCTTAATCGAATTGTTGACGTCCTCTTCGAGTCGGTTGCGTTTGGCTTCCTCTTCAGCAATCTTCTTCCTATAGTTGTCGATTTGCGACTGCAACACGATGATATTATTTTCCCAATCAGAGATGTTGTTATTGCAAGCCTTAATATCAGGGTGCGCTTCTTTGGTGAGATTTGCTAATCGATCAACCTCAGCCTGTGCAGCTTTGGCCCTTTCGAGCAAATGGTCATGTGTTCGTTGCTGAGCAACAAGTCTCATGGCACTGTCCTCATCATGCTGCACAGTTTTGGCTAATTGATCAATAATTGATTCGATTTGAATAACCTTCCCTAAGGTTTCGTCGGTAGTCAAGGGATTATGGAGTTTCTTCAAAAAGTTGAGAAGTCCAAAAGCGGTGGAGGGATTTGCCTTGATTATGCTGGGCACATCTTGCATTACAAAATCTGTAGTCAGTTTTAGCAGAAGCGAGTCTTGGCGCACAGATGAGTTAATTTCTTCTGCCGACTGAGTCGAATCAGTGGCCCTGTCACTTGAAGTCTGAGGAGGGGTTTGTCTGGCAAGCAGAAGTCGAAGGGTAGCTGCAGGGTCTGAACTTTGCATATGCATGAATTCCTCTTCAGGCAACCCTAAGCTGGCGGAAAGCTTCGAAGTCGAAGACTCCGACAAAATTTCTGACCCTCCTACCTCAGCCTCCTTGATAGCCTCATCATCGAATTGGTATCTCTCATGGGAGGGCGAATAACCCTTGCTCGACTCAGTAGACACAGCAGCCTCTGGTTGCTCAGTCTCACATTCGACAGATTTGCCCCTCCGACCACGGGGACTTTCAACAGCTGGTTGATCTGGTTGGTCTTCTTTCTGTGGTTCGGCCTCAGCAACAGCTTCAGTTCTTACAGGACTGGGAGGCTCTTCGATAAGGGGGCTTGGAATTTTTTCTGTCCCTGCTGGACCACCCTCTGCAGCATGACCTTCCACCTGATTCGAAATATAAACGAAATAAAAAAGGATGCTAGCAAAGGCAATCTCATTCATAAAAGAAGAGGTTTGTGCATAAATCCGTACCTCAACCTCTACAATAATAGGATTTGGATTAAGGTCTTCAGGAGTCTTAACCCCTCCATCATCCTCTTGGTCTTTAGGCTCTTTGTCAGCCTGATTATCAACCTCAGTCGAAGCCGGCTGAGATTCAGAAGGAGTTGTTTTTGAATGATCTCCTGAAGACTTGGAAGACTTTTTCTTTCTCTTCTTCTCAACAGGCTCTTCTGCTGGTCGATCTGCAGAAATTTCAGGCCTGGCTTTCTTGTCTTTCTTCCTTTTCTTCTCTTTAGGCCCCTGAGCCTGAGAACTACCTAGACCCGTCTGTTCGACAGACTCGGTGGGTGTCGAGCTGGGGGGGCGTTTTTCTTTTCCTGATAAGAGGAATTTCCTCTTCTTCCTGTGAAAAAAAAAAAAAGATAAGAAGAGACTAAGGGGGTCGACATTAGATCAAAAAGTGAGGTAGTTGAAAGACTTTCGAATGGCCTTACTTCCTCTTCATCTATAACATAGATGACCTCAGATTTTGATTTTTTAGAGGTTGTGGTAGCCCCAGAGCTACTCTCTCTTTTCCGACTCTGCCATAATCGAAGTAGAACGGAGTTAGAAAATGTTGGAAATTAAAACAAGGTAAATAAAATTAGTTACCTTTTCTTGTTTCACCCTCGGGGCCTCCTGGATCTTTATGCCAGTTGAGTTTTTGGGCTTTTCCCCAGCTCGAGATGATTCGACACCTTTCTTTGTCACTGGTGCTTTGCCTGAACAAATGAAATCGAAAGGCATAAATAAATGAAACTAGCGTATATCAATAAGTGACAAAAATGAGTTTGATACCTCGAGCAGGGAGCTTCGAACGAATGTTCTCAATGATTGGCTGAGAAAAGCCACTTTCCAGTCTGGAGATCATAGCTTTGGTATCTCCCACTGAGTGACCAGAAAAATGCTTCCCCCACCATCTCGTGAATTCTGTGGTGCAGAAGAATGAAGCACTATATTCGAATGGGTGTAATTCGAACAGGAGCTCTTCAGATGACTTCAGATATCTCTTGTAAAGTTTATCTGAGAGGTTAGCTCCCCTCAAAAAATGTTTGGGGTCTGAGAACATACCCTTGGGTCGAAGTTGAGAAAACCCAAACTGTCTTGACACTAGATGAGGTTGGTACCCAACCAAACCTAGGTAGTTCGATTTCACCCCAGTCCTACAGGAAAGTACGGAAGGATATAAGTAAGCTGACCATACTTCGTTTACTTCGTCTTCGTTGTCTGGGTCAATGGTGGGGAAATCTTCCGTAAACCAAGCTGGACCAAATTGTCTCTTATGGAAGGGGGCATGTTGTGGAAGGAAGTGTTTGAAGTCCAGGAAGATTTGCATATATGTGAGAAAGAGCCTCTGTGGGCTCTGGCCTAAGGTCCTGGGCGTCAGGCGAAGTGCCCTTTGCCCCTCAATAGAACGATTTGCAACTTCTTCAACGTAGTCTTGTGGGATGAACAATCCCATTTCCTTTTCGAAAGTGGCATTAAGCCACAGTTGAAGAAGCCACATTGGGCCGGACACCAGGAAGGAAGAACCATCCTTCGATTTTTTCAAGTCATCGCAGGCCTCCCCAATCGAATCATAGAGAACGGCCAGCAAGAGTTTACCAAGCCCAAATACCCTGCCTTCTCCAATCTGCTGGGCCATAGGAATAAATCTCTTTGCCACTTGCAGAGATTTCGAACAAAAGACAAAGTGCGACAGCCACAGGGTCAGGAATGCGACATGCTCTTCGAAGGATACTTCATCGTCATCATCCTTGTTCTCCGCTATGTATTTAGCAAAAGTTGCCTCTTTAAAATCAACCTTGATATCATCATTAGTGATGGTAGGGTCATAAGTATCCCCAGTAGGCCTAAGGCCTGTAAGAGCAGCTACATCGAAGAGGGTTGGAGTAAGCATCCCACAGGGAAATTGGAACGTGTTGGTTGAGCTCTCGAAGAAATGTAGAGCAGCAATGATCATCTCTGGTCGATACTCTGGACCAGTTCTTGAAAATTGGATAAGGTCGAAAATCTCGTGTCTTTTCCAAAACTCTCCGTAGTCTTTTTCGACTCGATCAAGCCAAGAGATGTAATCTAGATTGCCTACGTAAGGAGCTGATCGAAATAGCTTACTTGGTTTACTTAGAAAATTGAAGTTGTATGGGTCACTTAGGAAGATCCTGGGTTCACAGGTTGTGAACGAAGGGAATACCTTGTCCATAGCCTTCGATAAAGCTGGCTGGTCTGGAAGAGGCCCACCAAAAGCGTAAGTATGGCCGCCCACGGAAAATGGGATCATTACGTTCACCTCCCAGACGGCTTTCTTTGCGGCGTCCCCATGAGGTTCGGGTACCATATCTTTGCCATCATCATTTGTGATAGCGCTTGGCCATCTTCCAGCTATGGGAACTTCTTGGTTTTCTGAAGACATTATCGAAGAGGAAGATGAACAGTTACGAAAAAGGGTTTTAGATTACAGACTGTTTGAATCAATGCCAATGATTCTGAAGAGAGAGTTTCTTTACTAGAAATTCAAAAACGAATGATGGTGGAAGGAAACAACGGATTGGTTTGATTCGTAGGAAGCTGTGGAGATTAAGAAGCGAGAGAGTGGAAAAAAGCAAGAACTCTGAATGAAACTGTACTGGAAAAGTTCTTCAATGGCCATTTCTGGCCTTTTATAGGGTTACCTTTTCATTTTAAAAAAAAAAAAAAATATCTGTCAAATCAAAAATCATTTCGACTTCCCAGTGTGACACGTGTCCCACTTTTACCTAGAAAGTTGGAACTCATGATGATAGTGGGAATCGAGGTGACAGTTATACAGTAAAACGTGCCATCATGACGCCGTTTCAGTAAACGTGTAGAAAAAGAAAAATGTCAACTTCTTATCTTCCTTCGATCTCGAATCGAAGCAGACATTTTTTGGGGGCAATTTGTTAGCCCATATTTTTATAAGCTAAGAATATGCTTTAAACATGCATTAAATGCTGAAAGGAATCTAATCGAAGAGCAGAAAGAATCTTGGAATTGTTCACAGGTTCAAAGGAAATATTTACAAATACAAGGCTAAGGCAAGAAGGAGGACTTCGAACCAGAAGGCAGATCGAACTAGCGTATGATCGAATCGAAGCAACAAAGTTCTGGACTTAGCACAATTCTGACAAACTTTCACAACACTCAGTTCGACTTCGAAAGATACAACCGTTCTAAGGAGCAGTTAAGTGCATGCAGGGTGTACGTGGCAGGACATTTGGCAGTAGTATAGTGTTCGACCGTTAGGGCAGTTTATTTTCGAAAGTCTATATATAGTAGTTTTTAGTCAGAAAAAAGGGTCGCAATTCATTATATACAAAATCCTTGTAAACTCAAAGTACCCACGCTATCGAGAGAAACGAGTGAAATGGGATCCAAGTATGAATCTGTGAACCATCCTTTTATGTAAAGCATATTTTACAATTCAATGCAATTTACCTTTTCATGCAAATGTATCTTTTAAGCACTTTAAGTTTCATGCAAAATTTAATGCTTTTCATTTAAATTCTGTCCATTTCTGTTTTGATCGAAACAAAGTGTTTATTAAATAGGAACTTGTTTTCCTTGTTATTTGTAATCCAAGTGAATTTTACGTTTAATTCTCCCCAAAACTACACTAAAATGTTTATGCGTAATGGACATTCATATAATTTAAAGAATTCAAACAAAGCACTATGCTCCTGAGATTCACTAGTTGGTCTCGCAAGCAATTAATTTAGACTAGCGGTTGTTTACCAAATTTCAGAGTAAACAGTTACACGCTAACTCTCTAACTTAAGAATAACAGTAAGATGACTAAATATGATGAAACTATGCCAGTAATCAGATAGTGATACTAGTTTCCCCTTGATCACTAAGTTATGCAGATAGTAATCCAGTTTTCCCAATTACTCAGTGAAGCAAACAAGAACTGTATAAACCCATAATGGGTTGAGTTTAGAATATGGCAATCGTAGGTCTCCCTGAGGTTGCCAGTAGCCTAGGATAGGTGGAACTCACTGAGACATTATGTCTCATCCCAATCCTTTTGATTCAGTTTCAGGTAAGCAAGTGGTTCGCAAGCAAGGATTCGTGTCGGAGATCAGCAAAAGAAAACCGGATGATTCACCTTTATGTACATGATTCGTACCAGCCTCAGATATTTTATACGTAGTTAGTGTTGTACCAGAGATGTATTTATCTGATGTTATATTTTATTGGACGTACGAACTTGTATTTTTATTGTAATCATTCGTGAAGAAAAATTCTGCTGTAATTATAATGTACCCAGTATCAACTTTAATACGCATGCTAAATATTCTAGGCAATTTAGTATGGGTGTTACAGATTCCTTTTGAGCAACTACAGTTCCTATTTTTACCTTATACAGTTTGCTACTAAACTGGTCATTGACAATGAATGCATCATCCTCACTAACATCTTTACTCATAGGCTCCTTCTTAAGGACATTTCTTCCCTTAACCAAAGCCAAAGATTGCAGGCACCTCTTTAAATCTGAAGCTGGAATCTCAGTTGCTTGCTCAATTTCCTTGTAGCTTAGTCTACCAGCATTACCAAACAGCATGAGTACACACATTTGATAGGTAGAGACATTTAACTCATGTTTCTGACCTTGCCCAAAAGTAGCTTCTAAGACTGTTGTGCCCATATTAGTTTGCCAAGACAATCTCCTGCCATTATGATTGCCAAGGTAATAAGACCGAAATTTCTCACAAAGTGCCGACATTTTAGTCGGCAGGTTACATGTAATATCCCGCTTAAACGTAATTTTATCGGTGATTAAGGATTAAATGGAAAGAATGGCAAACTTGTAAATTTTTAAATGGCAAGGCTTTATATATATAGATGAAACAAGATATTTTTCCATTATCTCATCATCTCTCTCTCTCTCTACAAACTCAGATTTTTCTCCCCCTTCCTCTCACCCACACGCCCTCCTTCTCCCCTCCATTAGCCTTCAACCTCTACTCCAATTTCTTAGCTCCCAAGCAAGCAATCACTAACTTTGGAGAGTTTAGAACAAGAGGAAATTAGGAAGAGCAAGAAGGAGAAGCAAGGAAGGAATGATGAGGAATCAAGCTAGGGTTGGCGATTGGAAGCTTGGCAAGGATCAGAGCTAGCAATCAAGGTGAGCTCCACAGGGTTTTAGAACCCGTTTTGAGTAAGTTTAAGTGTTTATAATATTTGGAGCAAGTTTGGAATTCTAGAGCCCTAATCCCCTTTTGCTAGTAATTCCTTAATCCATCTTGTTATAAACTGTCAATATGCATTAGAAATCCTTCCCTTAAGCTGTTATGATGCCTGAGTATGATTAGATTAGCCAAGAAGGGTGAAAATCACGTTTTGAACAGTTGCAATTCGGCCACCGAATTTGGCAGCTAAATCTTCAATTTTGATTCGGCAAAAATCGGCCACCGAACTCACCCATTCGGCCACCGAATTTTAGAGATTTTAGAGAATGTATAGCTCAATATAGGATGAGTATAGGTACTATATTGAGAGATGGATACCTTAATCCATAAGTTGGCAAAGGGAGGTAATCATAAGGAACAAGGATTGTATCATAGCTTAGAATTATTTAGAAATGTGAGGGCAAAGTTTAGACGAACATGGGAACATTTCCAACAATCGAGTAGTGGCTTATGATAACGATAAGCCTATGACCCTATACTTATATGCTAAGCAATGGAAGTTGGTTCCCTAAAGAAGTGCATTATATGCAAAAGTTTATAGTTAAGTGTTAGACGTACTTTCAAGTACATAAGTTAAGATTTAATGAGAATGCATCAGATATGCATAAGTTATAAGTTATATGTATATATATAAGAAGAATAAGAACAAAAGTTATTTAAAGACCTTATGTGTCTCCAGTGTTCTCGCTAGTTAGAGCACGGGGGTTCCCGCTAGTTGGAACGGTGTAGTTTACCATCCGCGAGGATAGCCGCACATAAGAGTTTAATTAAGATATTAAGTCGTGACTTTCATCGTTCACGCTAGTGGGACACGAAAGGTTCATGCATAAGTTAAGACTTTTATTGAAAGAATATTAATTCGCGTCTTTCGTCGTTCACGCTAGTGGGACACGGGAGGTATACGCGTAAGTTAAGATTATTAATTAAGTCGTGTCTTCTGTTGTTCACGCTAGTGGGACACAGGAGGTTCACGCTAGTGGGACGTGTTATTCCGCAAGGATGACCGCACGACGACAAGAGGAGTCCGATGTTAGCCTGATATGATAGGAATTTTCACCGGTAGAGGGGAGATGTACTTCGGGGTTACTCCACCCGGATGCACTCCGTAAAATGAACCAAGATAATGTATTGTTTGTTCAACGCTAACTTCTAACCTTATGTTATGAAAGACGAATATGAATATGATTATGTATATATATTATATACTAAGAGATAAGACCAGTAGTCATCAGACATCAGAAAGTGATCATAGACTCCCCCCTCGATCACTAAGCATAAGATTATGTACATGAAAAGTATAAGATAAGATAAAGACAAATAGCGATCCTAGGTTTCCCCTTGATCGCGAAATAAGTAGAGAATAACGGCGATCGTAGGAATCCCCAAGATTGCCAAGAGTAGGCACGGCGACCCTAGGTTTCCCCCGTGGTTGCCAACAGTAGGTTGGGCTGGAGCTCACTGAGACGTAATGTCTCACCCCAATCCTTCTGGTGCAGGTGTTCAGGTCAGCGAGAGATTTCAGATGAAGTTCTTCAGGAAGACGCTGGATGGAGTGCAGTTGCTCGTCATGGTCAAGCTCAAAAGTTTATCAGTATATGTTAAGTATTTGTATATGAATTTGGATAAATGTATAAACGAGCTACTTGTACCCCTTTCAGTTGTATTGTATTGTATTTATTATTGAAAATTTTAATGTATCCGGTATCAGAATAATACACATGCTAAATATTCTAGATAATTTAGTATGGGTGTTACATTACATGTCACACTAGATTGAGTTGGCCAAAACCCTGTTGTTAAAACTTGCACAGTAAGGATGGGACCATCACCTAACTCAAGGTCGTTGGCATAAAAGCCCTTTGTCGTGTCTATAGAAGTTTTCATGTCTGTGAGCATGCCCTCTAATTTTGAGGTAAATTGGTATCCACATTCTTTCTTGAGCTTAATTATGAGACTCCTCTCGGCATCTTCAGTAACTGTCTTTCCAGCCAAAAGCCGCTTTGCCAGATGCTGTTTGTAATACTTCTCAAACACGTCTTTTTCTTGCAAGTATCAGAATAGCATCATCACCTTTTCAAGAGTAATCTCTACATCATCCTCGCTAACTCCCTTTAGACCCTTTCTAAGCTTATCGTCTACAAATAGTGAAATGTACTCTGGAGAACAAGGGTTCAAGTTAATGAAAAATTCAAACAAGGAATTCAAAGCATTTTGGAACAGATTGTTATTACTAAATTCCAAGTTTATAATCTTGTCGTATTTATCTTTCTCATCCAAGAGCCTCTGCACAAATTCAACAGGAACCTTCAACCTTTCTTGATCAGTAACAAGCTGTTTAATGGACTCTTTGCTGTGTGAAGTCATCACTTTACGTATTTTTGAGAGACCATCAGGAACATGACGGAACAAGTTGTGCATTCTACCCAAATCATCATATTTATCCCCACAAAGCATGTTTACTAACCCAGAATTCTTCATATGGATTAATCTAAACATGTGATTTCCAATAATTTCCTCCAGCATATTAGTAATCTTCTTTTTTGTTCTGATATCCAAGTAATGGCTCAGTCTATCCATTTCCCCATTCAGCTGCTTCACAGATTTCATGAGATAATCCCCACAATCACAACACTCAATAAATTTCTGATATTTATCTCTGTAGAACTAGCTGAATCATATCCATAGAAAAATTTGTATAGCAAGATCATTTTATATTATCCAATGAATGAAAGTGTGAATTTTCCATCAAGAGAATAAGAGAGTACATCAAGTATTTAGACATTGTTGATATTGTAGTACTAAATAACATTTACTATCTTAGAAATTTACTACATGATTGTGACTTGTATTGCAAGTTACTACTATTAACTATATCATTTCCCTAGTTTTGTTCATGCTGCAATATCTTATATGCTAAAACGATTTATTTTTCCAGATTGTATAAACTATTATCAAGGACAGGACAATAATGAAAGTAGGCCATAAACTCTGACTAATGTCCAACCACAGCTAGTAAGGTCGGACTCCTATTAGCAGCTACACATTATTTTTATTACATGACTACATTTACAATGTAAATGATTTTATTAGGAAAAAAAGCATTTCTTGCATCAGAAATATAACAATGAAATAAATGCTTTCTTTCCATATAAAATTCCTATTTTGATCTTTAACATGAAGCCTTCCCTGATGAATATTAATAACAAAACCATAATATATATCAACAACTTGTTAAAATTGAGTGATTTGTTCAAACGTCATTCAATTTCATTGCATACAAAATTGAAGATTCATAGATGAACATGAACCAGTCACTTAACAAATTTATTATATAAGAGATTTTGCATGTATATCATATTTAAACCTTTGTTCAAAAAGGGCTTATCATATAAGAGCTTATATATAAGGGTAAACTATGCATTAACTGAAAAGCAGCTTATGACAGTAAGTGATTTGGAGGAACTTAATTATGAAAATAAGATAACCCTAATATTTATCAAATTATGATTGGGGTGTGTTAAAGGACTGTGTTAAAATGTGTGACCCTAGTATTTCTCAAATTGCTTTATTAGGAACCAATTTGATCATTTGAAAAACCACTAAAAATAATCAAATGACAACTACATATCTTATAACTCAAATATCTCCTATTTTCTAACTAAATCTCATTATTAAATTTCTATCACTTTGAAATATCTCTAATCCCTTAAAATACTATCTAATAAAGCTATTATATAAAGAAAAAAAATATATAATTTGTGTGATCACTATATAGTTCGATGCAATGTGATGCGGCCACCCACTACGTTGCGGCTGTTGCAGTGTTGCAATGCGTCTACTGTGATTTACAATCACATAACAATTGCAACCTGATGCAGTTGGGGACACTACCACAACCTAAATATTATTGCCGCGTCACGCGACGTGGCAATAGTTGTAGCAGATGAATAGTCAGATGAACTTGTAATTCAGCCAATCCTTAAACGGAAAAGAGAAAAAGGGATCTTTTGGAAAACCCTAAGAAAACAATATTATACAGTTATTCAATTATGATCATTTGAAAAAACCCTAAGAAAGAATAAATCAAACGACAACTACTACAACTACATACCTTAAAAGACAAGCACAGTTATGATCATAACTAAATAAGTAAATAACATCAGATGAAAACAATATTCAAGACCAAATAATGAGAATCATGAGAAAGAACCTGTAAAGCTCTTCAAAACTGTCAATATTCCTAGCGTTGTGATTGTATATGTCCGAAATTGCATGTTCCAGCATGTTACAAGTCTTGTCAGCATAATTAGGATCCATCTTCTCCTTGTAAACACAACTTTCTCTTTAACGTTGCTTTGCGTTTCTTTTTATACTTTTTGCCACCAGTAAACGCAATGGTCTTTGCAAGGTATGACCTACTTTGAAAACATGTTATTTCTTACGATTAGTATTAGGGTTGTGAATAGCTGGGCCGAATTATGCGCAAAACTTAAATACGGGCTTGTTAAAATTCAAAGACTACTAGACCCGTTCGCACGGGTTTTATAGAATTTCGTATATAAATATCAAATTGATTATATTTTTACTTACAAATTCAGTACTTTGTTATGAAACGATAAAAAAAAAAACAAAAGAAAATGTGCAAAAATTACGCCAATTTAAGTTATTTACTTTATTTTGTTACCAAATAATATTACCAGATTGTGTTCCCGAATTCCTTCTTTCTCAACCTTCATATTCGATTACATTTATGTTAAAAGAACAACTAAAATAAACAAATTGAAAATAGTAAACATGTTTCAAAAGTCAAAGTGAGAAAACAAAGTAATGTTATAATCTAGTGTAATGATTTTTGCAAATAAAAAGGCAGAATAAATAACTTCAAGTAATTAATACAATATAGGAGAAACAAAGAGGTAGACAAAATTACACTAAAAAGTGAAGTTGCTAATGATAAAATTATCATCTGAATTAGTCAAATTATCAACAATTTTAAAGATGCAACGTTAATATCGTAGCACGTAGTAAGCGTACACCAAGAAACTGATCCTAACCGCAAGGGCTGTTAAATCTATAAAAAGGAAAAACAACTGTTATGTGGTAACCGAGAGAAAAAATAATAAAAAAGGAACTGTTATGTGATAATTGAAAGAAAAAATAATAATGAAAAGGAACCGTTAATAATGAAAAGGAACTGCTATCAAAAAAGGAATTGCAATGACGTTAGTAACTTTTAAAAAAATGACATTTTTATGTGTTACCTGATTCAATTCCTTGCAGACCTCTTTTTTCATAAAAATTAATTAGGTCCGTCAAAAAGGGCGGGGTTATGGTTATTAGGTTCAATTGCATGATGGTGAGAGAGATGAAAGTGAGTGAGAAATGATTTAAGGATTGTGAGATTGAAAGAAAGAGGACCCGAAATTTGTGTTGAATACATAACATTAAAGCAATTGCATGCCATAAAAAACATAAGTACCTTGGAAGCATGTGGTACCTGGTTCGATCCCCATCAGGAGTTTTTTCCATAAATTTTTTTCAGAACTAAAAATAAGGGCTAATCATTAGGGTTAGTGCAACACTACTTAACATTTAGTATTATAAAGATTATAGATTTATTTTTAGTTGAGTCTGACTTTTATTTTATTTTTTAATTTTTGAAGGAAAAAATTCATTGCATTTTATTAGCTAACAATTCCTAGATACATTACGGTACATTAAAATAAGTGTGGGGGCTAGGATTATATGGGACTACCTGAGCAAACTCGTGAGCGACCCCATTAGCTGGTCTCCTACTGAACTCGACATGAGAGTTCTGAAAACTATTGTGGAATAATTGTCTACAAGCAGATATAATACAATCAAACTCGTTATTATCCTCTATATCTAACATAAACTGATCAACAACATTCTTATAATCTAAAGTAAAATCAACATTATCAAATTGAAGGTCTGATAAAAAAGATTGTATATTAAGGAAGTCTTCCATACCTTAGTTGTTGGTTAAATGATGTCCTGAACTGTAACATTTGCCAGAGGCGCATACATAGGACTATCAGTTGTTAGAGAACACCCATCTTTTAGCCAAGGTCATGAACCCTATCTCACCACCATCTTATCGCTATAGATGCTACGCCACACGTATCTAGGATTGGCACCAAGTTGAGAACCCATAAAATCACTATTAGGAAAATAATGCGCCTTAAACAGACAAGTCACAAGGTTAGTGCTATCAGTTTGAAACTTCCAACCTTGTTGTCCAAGCATTGCTACATTAAAAGACATAAGGTCTTTGAAGCCCGTGCAACCATTACTTTTTTGAACATATAATAAATTTCTTAAAAAAAATGCAATAGATTGTTTATTATATTATGTATACTAAAGAGAGATCCAAAAAAAATATAGAGAGAGAAGGATTGTACTTGTTTCAAAAAAAAAATCAACAAAGAGAAAAGAAGTTGTGCTTTATTCCCACAAAATTTAGGATATATGTGTAGTAATGAAAAGCAAGGCATTTGACATAGTGGTTAAATACATTTTTTGAGACTCCCATCCATCCCAAAGTGAAACTTTTTTTATTTAAAAAAAGTAATGAAATTTTTTAATTTAAAAACAAATAAGAAAGATGCAAAAATTCAGCTGGAGGCAGTTGAACCTGCAACCAAAAATTCAACTGGAGGCGGTTGAACCCACAACCAATACTTGATAAACAACGTATTATTAGGCTCAAGGTCGCCTCATTCACAACTAGTCGAACACCCCAATGTTCCCAGAGAGCAAGAGTCTCTTACGATAAGGGGATCGACTGACTTTGGCTCAATACCACGTTTGGTGACATTCCAGACACGATCAGTATAATAACCAATGGAACATTTGGTGACATTCCAGACACGATCAAAATAACCGCCAATAGCACGTCTGGTGACATTCAAGACACGGCCGGTTCGACCATTGAAAATACGCTCGATACAACCATGGTAGAACTTGTGATGCATGCCTTTGTAAACAACATTGTTCCTATATGTAGCATACCTTTGTGAACAGCACTGTTCCCATGTGTGACATACCCTTATGAACAGCACCGTTCCAAAATGGGTTAGCCCGCCACATTACTAATAAATTCACTATGTGAACAAGTTCCTCGCGAACATATCCACTTCAAACATTAGGGGTTATCACCTCTAAAGCTTCCCACGAGCAAGGCCTTCGCACTTTCAAAGTCATCACTCTTTATCAAGAGCATTGACTTGGGGGGCTTATGTTCTGGATCGAGCATACCCAGTAGGCCCATTTACTTAGGCTCAATACAAAATCTCTCAGATCCAACATCTGGAAAATTACTCGCAACACACCTCCACCCTGCGAGAGGGGGGGGGTGCTCGGAGCAAACAGAGACTGATTCAAATAATCAGTAACGTCTCCTTCCATGTTCACGCGAATCTCTCCTCGGGAGTTACGATTCTTATGATTCTGTAACCGTCAAGCCACATGTGTGCCATACAACGGCACCTGCAACACCCGCCTCTATATAAAGGGGACTCTCTACAGTCCCCAAGGTTAGAATCTCTTCACTCTCTAAACCCCCATTCTGATATCTTACAGACTTGAGCGTCAGAGTGTCTACAGGTACACCCCCCCCCGCCATTCCAGTGAACACAAAGACAATAAACCACACTCTCAAACTGCACCGGTAGTCACCTTCTGATCAGGTACAATCAAGTATCTTCTCTAAGCCTGTTCCGCTTGCATGGAGGTGGTAAGCTAGTCAAGTCTGATGATGAGCGGAATGACAATATGAGAAAATCTCTGGAAAGGTATGTTACATTCTTTAAATTCATGTAAATTCTAACTTCTTGCTATTGTGTTGCTTGAGGACAAGCAACAGTTTAAGTTTGGGGTTGTGATGACAGAGCATCATATGACATTTTTGGCTATGTTTTGAGTACTTTTCTTTGCATTTGAAGACAAATAAGATGAGGGATAGAGGAGTTGTCAATGGTTTGAGGAACATATTGTATGTTTTGACTTGAGTCTTTGTAATTCACTTTTATCCTAGATCATGCAACTCCATAGGTGTTTTGAGTGTTTTGTAGTAAGAAATCATGTAAATCGACAAATCAAGACATCACATGAAGGATCAAGGTTATGAAGATTACAGATTATGATTCTTAGAAGGTCTTTGAAGACAATACAAAGTGAAGAAAATTCATCTCAAGTTCCTAGGAGTTTCCAGACGGAAGAGCGGTCGAAAACGAGAGAAAAACGCAAGAATTTGCACCTCGGGGGATGCCTTAGGCGCCATTTGCACCTGGCCATGCGCCATTTGTGCACCTGTCGGCGCCATTTTTGCCTAGTTGTGAGCAGAAATTGCCTACAGCTTGTTTTCTAAGTTGGATCGGTGCAAAAAGCACAATTTTCTTCTCCTAAACCCTATTTAATTATTTTCGATAAATAGAGACCCTTTCACTCATTATTGTTCATTCAGAACATTGACGGTTCAAGGCAAGGATCAAGCATTAGAGCTTCAAGACATAATTTCTTCCTTCTCTTTCACTCTAGGGTATGTTTTTATATTGTTTTGTTATGATGTATGTTGCCCATGAGCAACTAAACCTTTTGATTAGGGTTCCAAGATGAACCTCTTCTTATTTGTTGGATATTATTAATAAAGTTTTTCATTTAGTTTATGCTTTTATTTTGCCCGATTTAAATTAGTCTACGCCTGTTCATAATGCATTTTTTAAGTGGTTAACCTAATTGTAACCTTGAAGAATGATCCGTAGGATAAAAGTAGGCACTAACAACCCAAAATTATATCAGTTCATTGGCTTTCTAATAACTTGTTCATTAAAAAGGTTAATGTAATTCAAGTTTGAAATCTAACTGTTACTACCCTCTTCTTTAGACAACACCGTACATAACCTAGGTTAGTCCGTCACATAGTTGTTGTGAGAAGCTTCCTATGAGTTTTATCTCTTGGTTTCATTAAATCATACATAGGCACCACATAGCTGTTTTTTTCTTAAAGTTTAATTCCAACAAAGACGGAGGGGGATTCAAGGAATCCCTAATCACCGTTAATAATCTGATTCACAAACCTAATCTTGCATTGGACAGGGCAATTCAACCCTGCAATTCTATTCAATTTTATTTTACTCTCACCCTTTGAAATAAGTTTATTAATTACTAAGTTAAACGACAATCCCTGTGAAGAACGATAAATTTACTACTTTACTACTTGTTATGATTAGGTGCACTTGCCAATTTCGTCCATCACTTATCTCTAACGATGATAGACTCCATGCCAAGTGGAGGACAATCCAAGTGAGCATTGCACCTCGAATGTGATCCCTCCTTTCTCATAAAATATGCACACATATTATGTTCCCCAATAACATGCACCAGAGTAATGCTACCTCGAATGGATAGCACGTAAGTTGGCCAACAACGCATCACCTCCAACTTAAATGTGAGAAAAGACAACATCCCAATTACGATCATTGTTCCAAACAATACCACCTACACCTAAGCAGCCAAAGTCCTCTAGAAAACTACCATCAACATTGAGTTTGAGAGTACTTTCCAAAGGAGAGATCCAATGATCCAAGATATGCGATGAATTTGAATTAATTCCAAGATTTGGATAATATAAAATGCACTCATCATGCAAAAGAATGTGTTCTGCACCACCTCATAAATACGTCAATGTTGATCCTAAAAAATAATATTATTATTTCTCCAAAACCAAGCATACCATAAACCTTTGACAAACAAAATTGAGGAGGCTCCACATGTCATCTCATAAAGTCAAAGCTTGAGGTATAGGAGAAAAAATTCTGAAAACTTCTCATATTCAAGAGGACCTAAGCTCTCTATAGAGTGCGGGCAATCACAAAAACATTGAAGAATATTCTCTTTGGGGCTTGAGTAAAGGTTATGGATTTAAGATTTTTTTTATTTTGGGGCACGGATTAGGGTTAGGGAGAAAACTCACAAACCAAAATCAGTATCAAAATTTGATTAATGGTAAAAAAACCAATGTCTCAGAGGGTAAATCTAATCAAAATTTGTCTGTTTTTAGAAGCCAAGATTAAAATCTTGGATTCATAGAAGAAGAAGAAGAAGAAGAAGAAGAAGAAGAAGAAGAAGAAGAAGAAGAAGAAGAAGAAGAAGAAGAAGAAGAAGAAGAAAACGAAATTTCCCTAGCGTTCATATCTGAAACGAACGGTATGTGATTCTCCTCCCGGTCACTTAATCTTCTTCTGCCGTTTGAGAGGTTTGGTAACATCTAAAAGCACTCTGATTCGCATGTATGACCGGAGGTGATTGGAACTGTTCTTGGCGTCATACTCCAAAAAGTCACCTATAAAGTTGCCAAGTTTCTTCCCCACTTTTTATGCCATAAATCCTGCTACTATATCAAAGATTTGGACCCAGAATGGTACTGCAATAAGAGGAAAACTCTGTGGAGGCGTATTCTCTGGGAGAATGTCAAGGATCAGAAAGTTGTTATCAAAATACTAGGGGCCTTTTTTCAGTTTAATTTGCATATCACGATAGTGAAAGAATTTGAATGTGAAAAGGTTTGGTTCGATCTCTTTAATATTAACTCCCCTACCTGGGTGCCAGAATTCAGCTATGATCGATTACATCATATATCCACGCACAAGCTTATCTGTGAGAAACCTGCTAACCAGAGTTGCACTCTTATAAGTGGAGGGAGACGAGGTCTTCTCAATTGCGATCTTCAGATCATCTTCTTCATCACTCAGAGATAGGTTCGAAAGGGATTCCATGAAAGATAAGGCGTGAAAACTTCGCACAGCAGAGAGAGAAAAGGAGAGAATTAAATAATGAACATCTCACAAGGAGAGAATTGCGAGGGAACAGACTGAAAATTGAAACAAGTAAAGGAAGGTTAAGTGGGATCGGTGGGCTATTTGGTTGAAGACGTGCACCTACTAAAACCCTAGCAGGGCGATGGTGTACCAATGAAATAAATATTCAACAATGTAAGTTATAATATTTCTATCTTTCAAAAAAAGGATGATTTAATTTACTCTAAATTATAACATAATATAATGTATTTTTTTAAGGGTGTGCAAGTGCACACCTCCACCTCAACATAAATCTTCTTTGATGACAATGGCGCATAGCCTTGATAATTAAAAAGTAGACAGACATAACATATGATTTATTATGTAATATGCATATATTCATTGCTTAAATATGTAAATCGTCCCTGTAAGTTCGTGTGTTTTTGGTTTTCGTCCCTGTATCTTTTTTTGTTGCGAAACTACCCCTGTAAGTTATAAACGTTTTGGTTTTAGTCTCTGCCGTCATCATCTGTTACAAAAACGTCAATGTGGCAAATGGACGATGACGTGGCGACGTGTGATGTGGCAGACGACACTGATGCGTCGTTCCATATGCTGGGTCACAAAGTTAGAGGGACCAAAATCAAAAAACAAAATTCGCAGAGGGACCATACCCAAAAATTCATAGAAAACTTCATCTTCTTCCTTCATTTCCTGTTCTTAATCATCTTCAACACATCTTCATCAAACTTCATAGAAATGAGTGGTGGAGAAGAATTTCTTCAAGCATCATCACCTGTAGGAGATATGAAACATTAGTGACTGGTTGGTTTTAAAATAATTAACCTTAATGGAAAATTAGAATTTCACTTAGCTATACCACTTTAAGAACAAATCAAACCCTATACGATCGTTTGTCATTGTTTGGCTGAGGGTCAAGCTTGGTATGGGAACTATTGGTAACTTCATACTAATTCCTTTGAGACTTCCACACATTAACCTTTCTTGATAATTGGTATGGGAACTATTGGTAACTGCATACTAATTCCTTTCTTGAAAACTAAACCAAAGAATCTTTCATTGTCAAATCAAATTTTGGTTCTGAAAGAACAAGGTTATAAGCACGTATAAGAGAATCTGAAACAAGTGAGAAGCTAGAGAATTGGAACAAACTCTAAAGATGTCAAACATCTGAAGGATTGAAGACTCTGAAGAGGTCAAGCATCTGAAGGTCTAAAGACTCTGAAGATGTCAAGAATCTGAAGGCCACATCAGCAACTTGAATTCAGAAGCTTGTTTATGTTACTTTTAAACTAATTCATAAAAGAATTAGTATGGAGTTACCAATAGTTCTCATACCAATTATCTCTTTGGAGTCTCTTTTAGAACCCAAGAGATATCTATGACTTATGATGTGTCAGCAGAAACAAGGGTGAAGGCATTGGCTACTCAGAAGATGCACCTCTTGAGAGGATGCAAGTTTTGGAGAAACCAACAAAATCTCCTTGTGCTAAGTGTATACAGAAAGGTATGTATTCCTAGTTTGTGCCAGAAGCCTCTAAAGCCTAAGGTTCATAAGAATTCAAAGCCTAAAGCTCTGAATAATTCAACACCAAAACTTTCAAACCAAAAGTCTTGGATGATTCTAAGCATCATAGCTTAAGGCCTAAGGCTTTGAAGAAGGAAAAGTCATTCATAACTAACCCCACATGACCCATGAAGATATGGGTACCTAAGTCTTAAATTTTCTATGTTTCAGATATGCTTTATGGGAGAATCAAAGCTCCAGTCATGGTACCTGGATAATGGCTGCTCACGGCACATGACAGGAGAAAAACATATGTTTCAAACCCTAAAACTGAAAGAGGGAGGAACTGTGGGATTTGGAGGAAACCAGAAAGGCAAGATCATTGGTACAGGAACTATTGGTAACTCCTCTATCTCAATTAATAATGTTTGGTTAATTGACGAACTATAACATAACCTACTTAGCATAACTGCATAGTCATCAAAAACTCTAAAAAATCCATAGTGTTCGCTAGAAAGAGGAAAAGCAGTGTTTATAAGATCAACTTCTCTGATTTGACTAATCGTAAGGTAGTTTGCCTTCTATCAGTGAGGGATGAAAAATGGCTTTGGCACAAGCGTTTAGGACATTCTAGTTGAAGATTAATCTCTTAGAAAGTTATAACTTGTCTTAGGTCTGCCAAAGTTAAAATATCAATCAGATGCGCTCCGTGGAGCATGCCAAAAAGGGAAGATTGCTAAAACTTATTTTAAAACAAAGAATATTGTCTTTATCTCCAGACCCTTAGAACTTCTTCACATTGATCTATTTGGACCAGTGAGTATTGCATCCATCAGTGGGAAGAAATATGGATTAGTTATAGTTGATGACTATAGCAGATAGACTTGAGTTAAATTCCTCAGAACTAAAGATGAGGCATATGATGTGTTTAACAACTTCTGCACTCAAGTACAAAATGAAAAGGAATTGAAATTTTTTTGAAAGTCAAAAGTGATCATGTGCTCTTAGGATAGCAGATAGACTTGAGTTAAATTCCTCAGAACTAAAGATGAGGCATATGATGTGTTTAACAACTTCTGCACTCAAGTACAAAATGAAAAGGAATTGAAATTTTTTTGAAAGTCAAAAGTGATCATGTGCTCTTAGGATAAGATTTTCATGCATTTGGTTCACTTTAGGATATTCACTTTGTTGACTCGCAATTTGTTGTAACAATTCGTGCAACATTTATGTAGAATATTTTCCAATTGAATTTGTGTCTATACACAATCAACAAACCACACATAATTCCTTTCAAACCTAATTAACTAAAATAGTAACATTAAGAGGATAAGACATTTCATTCACTAATGTTGGTCGATATAACGGTAACTTGTAGAAGCAAGAAGGGGGGGGGGGGGGTAAATAGCTTCTACGATTAAAAACTTTCCGAAAGTGTGGTTTTGAAATTCTTTTGAAAAATGTTGACCATTCAAATTCTAGCACAAAATACTAATGATAAAAGGATATACAATGTCTAAACAACAATTCAATTTGAATAAGATATTGAACTATGAATTGTAATATAACACTCAATGGTTAATACATTTTACAATGCACAAGACCTATGGCTGTTTCAAATCAAACCTAATGTTAAACATAAAATCACTACACAAGAGATTAACAACTTTGATATATGAAAAAGGATTATTGACAAGTTAATTGCCAAGATGCAAGGTGATTGAATTGATTGTGTATTGATCTCAATCAATGATCAATTGAGACTAGGTTTATTGAAAGTAGTCCATCACGATCATATGTTAATTATGCTAATCAATAAGCATCATATATCAAAGTAAATTTGCAGAAATTAAAGAGATAAAGACGAGAGAACCCCCAGATATTTATAGAGGTTCCCCCTTTTTTTCCTCGTTAGGGGTACATCCTCTCTTTGTAAAAGAAAAATTCTCTTCTACAGGCTTCCAATGTAATCAAAATATTTACAAGTGTATGATTACAAAGATTCCTTCAATTCCTAATGAAACTGATTCTGAATCTTCTAAGCTAAGAAATCACACAAAGCATCCAGTCTTCAATCTCTCTGGAAATCGAATAATCTCAAGGTCATCAAATCTCAAGCTTGCATGCAATCATTCGATATTCTTCTTCGAGAAATCATCTTTGCTATGCCTCTGACTCGATCCCCTTGAACCTGGATTGTTTGAGAGACAACCCCTTAAATTACCTTTGGAGGGGAAAAGTACCTCTTTGTGCTTTAGATCCTTAATTCTCCACCAAGATCCTTGAAAGAAAGCAAACTTATAATCATCATATAACACCCTAACAATCTAGATCACAAATCCTACAAATTATCTTAGAAAAAAGTGTTTGATATGAAGAAGTTTGTAGTTAGAGAGAGTGGAAAGACTTTAGAGTGTTTTTTCAAATTGATTTATGAATGAGAGAATGAGTGGATATGGGTATTTGAAGGTGTAAGAGAAAATAACAAGCTGGGCTCAAAATAACACTAGAAAAACGTATTTTAATCGAATCAAGATATCTTTGAATTTATAAAATTGCGTAAATTTGAGATCTGGGATGCCATGAAGATTGAGTCAAAAGTCAAGGGCATTAAATCAATTCATTAGCTTTTCACATGAAGAATGAATAAAATCAAATGCATGTAAGCAAAAGGTTGAATCGATTCAAGCTTCCTAGAAATGATTTGATACGATTCAAAAAACATTGAATTAATTCATCTATCATGAACTAAATACCCAAGAGTTCGAATGAATCGATTCAAATGTTGCAAGACAAACATTTGAATCGAATCAACTCTTTATGGAAAAAAAACTCCAGAGACCTCGAGTGAATGGATTCAAACTTTTCAAAGAAAACAATTGAATCAAATCAAAGTCACAAACCAGTAAATTTTGAGAAAACTTGGATAACAAGGTACACATAACTTGAATGCAAAGGTTCATGAGACATCATCATAGATGATTTGAGATAGAGACAACTAGGGTTATTTACAATTCTAACTAAGAAATTTAATCATAAAAAAATCACCACAAAATATCAACCTAACAAACCTTTCTCCATAATTTCATTTTTCATTCTAAGGTTCTCATTCTGAATGTTCAGAGTCTTAGACTCTTCTGTCAGTAAATTATATTGTCTTTTCAAAACTTTAAAACTTTTTGATTTATTGTGATAGTAGCTAATGAGATCTTTAACAACATTAACTAAATCTTCATGAGTGAGTTCAAAAAATATAGCTCATCCTTAGAACCTGCTTCAGATTCTTGATCACAGGATGTTGAAGCCATCAGAGCCAAATTGGCTTCTTCTTCATCAGATTCTTCATCAGGATCTTTCCATGTTGCCATGAGACTTTTCTTTAGATTCTAAACGCTCAGCTTGTTCATGTCCCTTGCTTCATGAATAGTTGTTGCCTTAGGTCTCCACTTAGCAGGAAGACTTCTCATAATATTCTTTACATGATCAAAAGTAGTATAACTCTTGCTCAGAACTTGAAGGACAAATACAAGAGTTTGAAACCTTGAGAAAATTGTTTCAATACCTTCATCATCCTTCATTTTAAGAGTTCATACTGTTGAACCAGAAGATTAGTGTTGGCCTCTCTCACCTGTTATTTTCCTTCATAAGTAGAACATAATGATTCAAAGATAGTTTTAGTAGTGGATTTATCAGCAATCGTTGTGTACTCAGAATAAGGCAGAGCTTCAACCAAAATCCCACAAACTCTGTGGTGATTTCTATAGATTTTTCTCTAAGCTTCAAATATACTCTTTCTATCCACCACCATCCCCTCAAGATCCATAGGGAAACTGACACTGTCTTCAATGATATCTCATAGCTCATCATCAATACAAATGATATGACTATACATCTTACTTTTCCACGAAGAAAATTGTGCAACATCTCCATTGAAAGATGGAGGTATAGTTGAATAATTGTTTTTATCAGAAGTGGAAACATTGTAATCATGACCTACTGCATGATTATCATTGTTGGTATTTGAAGTGCCAATATTAGAAGACATGTTTTTCTCAGGATCTTTCATTGTTACATGGCTAAGTGTTTAAAGAAACAGACCAGGTGCTCTGATGCCAACTAAAGGTGAAAAAAACACAAGAGGGGGGTTGAATTGTGTTGGCTTTTTCAAAAAAAAAAATCTAAGTGTTTATAAAAACTTTTCAGAGTTTGAAACAAACAGAGTCTGTTCAGAGTTTGAAACAGAGTTAATTGCAGCGGTTAAAAAACAAACACAAAGAGAGAGAGAGAGAGAGAGAGAGAGAGAGAGAGAGAGAGAAGACAATTCTTTGTTTGTTTATGCACGTGGTCTGAAGGTGACAAAATGTACTATTTAGAGTCTAATAGTGACATTCCTTCAGAAGACGACAAAACCAGTCAGAGTCTTCTGATGCTGACGTGTCCTTCAGAGTCTACACGTCTTCAAAGTCTTCAATCCTTCAGACCTCGAATGCTTCTGGATAGAATTCCTCTTCTGCTCCAAATGTTGATTTTTGGTTGACTTTTCTTAAGAGCTTGTTCCAAATCTTCAGCTTCTCACTTGCTTCAGATGCTCTTATATGTGCTCAAACTCTTGCTCGTTCAGAACCAAAACTTGTTTTAACAATATGAATATAATTTTATGGTACTGCACACTTGAACAAATATTAGCATATCCAATTGTTCTATTATATTCTTGTTATCATCAAAACTTCATAGACATTGTAGAAAACTCATTTCGGTTCAACAAATTAGTGAGATTAAAGTATTAAAAGCTATGAGAATAAACTGCTTTCCTAAATCTATGGCATAAGAGAGGAGAAAAACAAATTTCCTATATTTATGGCATAAAAGGAGAGAATAAATCGTTTTGCTATAATTATGCCATAATAATTTGTTTTTTCTTTTCTCTTCGTTTAATAGCAAATTGACCAAAAAGTCCATCAAATTAGTGACATTAAGGGTTTAACCGAGGACACTTTAGGCATTTTGGTGGACATCAGTTTTAATATATTATTATATATATGATAATATATATTAGTAGTAGATATCAGTAATACAATGAGGGATATTTAAATAAATGTTGGAACTAGCTGATAACACGACTTCTCCAGCTAAAGCATGAGCTGCCACATTTGTTTGTCGCCCGTTGAACTCCACTCGAGAGTTTGTAAATTATGAATGAAAGAGCCTCCGACACCCTGATATGATATGACCAAATTCTAAGACATCAAGTCTGTTACAGTGAAAAACATCATTGGTTTTTTTAGAATCCACCACAAAGTCAACATTGTCCATTTGCATGTCGTTTAATCATTTTATAGCACTAAAAAAACCTAAAAATTAGAAATTGTTGTTTTCAATGAAAATTTTATACTTTTAACCCTTATTATTTTCTTTTTCGTTTTCTTTCTTAGCATCTAAATTATATATATATTCTTTATATAATAATAATAATAATACAATTGCTTACCTTTGTACTATATTAACAAAAAAGTTAATTATTCAAAGACTTATATTCCAAAACTAATATATTCATATATATGCACACACATAAATATTAAATAAAATATTGGGGCATTACAATTTTAAAATTACCTTAAGCTTGTAGAATAATTAACGATTCACTTTTGCAATTTTTAATGATATTGGAAGAGTCATTAAGAGGATCTAATGGAGTGATATGAATAAAGTTAATTAATAGGCTTATATACATCATTTAATGAATAAACCTAAAAAATAGATTTTTTGCTTATAATAGAGACCGGAGAGGATAAATGTTTAGACATAAACCCTCATAGGTTCAGAGTCTATATATTGACACCATGGTTGTAATTAATAAGAATCTAGAATGGTGTTACTTTGATGAATGTGTTTAAATGAACCCTAAATTTTGTCTGATTTAATTTGCTATAACGACTTCGTAGCAATTGCAACCAGGAATTTGGCTTAAAGTTAATTTAATATCCCAACTTCTTGTTTTTTTTTTTTTTCACTTGAAATCTCAAAACCAAGTGTCTTAACTCTTTTATCTTTAATGTGAACCATAATGAAACCCCAAAATAAAATTTGAGAAATGTTAACTAGTGCCTCCGGGACACTTTTTAAAGACCTTAAATAGTAACTTTTTATCAAAATTTGTGTAATTAGTGCATTGAAAATTGAAAACTTTGACATTTTTAAAGAATAATTACTTAATTTAGAATACTTAAAGAGTGATCTGGGGGCACTCGTTAACAAGACCCATAAAATTTTCCATTTTTGTTAACAACAAACATACTAAACTCATGGTAGTTTGAATCTAATAATTAAATCTTCAATCCTCGTAGGGTCAATACCATACTTACTCTTTAATACTTCCTCCGTCCCTTTACGAATTTTTAGATGTATTTATTACTTTTTTTTTCAAATATATCATTCATTAATACTACGTACTAGTTTGTCTTAGAATATGAAAAATCAGCATTGAATTCATTAATACACCAAGGATAATTTAGTAATACTCATACACATTCCAAGCAAATTTATTACCTCAACCAATTTTTTTAATATTAGTGATTTTTGTAAAGTACTCCTAAAAAAATATACGAAGGGAGTACTTGTTTACCATCATGTATACCTACACATTATTTTACACAACATGTATCAATATTACAATTACATCTTTTAAAGTTTCTTTTGTTAGTAATATTATATATCAATACATCAAATTAGTTTATAGAAAACACATTTGATAACAAAAATGACTAACAAAAAAACATTTAAGTATATTTTTTTGTAACTTTGATACATTTAAGAACTATTATGACGTCATATCATACATATAAAGATTAATATGATTGTTTACTCTTTTCATAAATGAAGGATTTCGACGTGTCGTCATCTACTATGACAACTAGTTGTATATAAACAAATTTAACTATTTATCGTTAAAAAAAACAAATATAGGTATTTTATTTTTCAAATGATGTCTTTCCTAAAATACTGTCATTGTGTGTTTTATTTTCCAATAACTTTTAATTCTTTAAAACAAGTTTCCAAAGAGCATTTTTTATCATGCCCTTTTTTTTAGATTAAAAAAAGTTGATTGTGCTTAACTAAATTTCTTAATAAACATGTATCAAATTATAAACATTTAGAGTAACTTCAAATGATAACCCATTGATATTATTTGTAAACGTTAGATAAGTTTTTCATCCCTTTAAAATAACGAATTTTGAAGTTGGTTCTTAAAAAATAAATTGAGATGTTTTTGTCCTTCAGAAATTTTCCCTTTAATTTTTAGTCTTTGATCGTCAATTTAAGTTCATATTAATGTCAATATTATGATCATTTTATATTTAAGATGTGTCTCATTCATTAAAGGCTAAAGTGTACTTTTGACCGCTTAAGTTTTAAAATGTTGCGATTTTGGCCCCCTATTAAAAAAAATGAAAAATTTGGCCCCCAAAAATTTGCCCATTTGCAATAGTAGTCCTTTTGGCAAATTTTGACCCAGTCAACGCCCATGTGGCCTGTGTAATTACTTAATTAAAAAAATTACAAAGCCACATAATCATTTTTTAGGAAAAAACTTAGGTACAATTCCTTAGGTGCTTTTTGTATGGTTCTTAACTAAATTCACCATGATTTCCTTAAATCCTTAATTTTCTCAAAGTTTGTTATATCCAAAAAAATTTGTATTTTTAGTTAAGAACCATACGACCTAAAGAATTGTACCTAAGTTTTGTCCCATTTTTTAAATTAAACAAATAAAAACGAAATTAAAAAATTGAAATCCATGGCTAATGATTCATAGGCGGAATGATTCATGAGGGGTTTGGCAACATTGAACTGCTTGAATTGCTGGATTTGAACAACCTAAACCTCATCAGCGAAATTCCGGCTGATATAACAAATTGCAAGTTTCTTCTTGAGCTGTGAGTTCTGCTGTAACTTTCTCAAACTGTTGTTTATTAACTTGATTGAACCTCTGTAATGTGAATCAAATCTCTGTTCATTCTTTCCTGTTGCTGCATGGATGTCTCCGGTAATAACTTAGACGGTGAGATTCCGCTGTCCGTTTACAAGCCCTTGACATGCATCATAACCAGCTCATGGGAAGCATCCCTTCAAGCCTAGGAAACCTATCAAGGATCCAATTCCTAGATCTATCTCATAATTCACTTTCTGGTTCAATCCCTCCTTCACTTGGAGATTTAAATAACTTGACACACTTTGATCTCTCATTCAACAATCTCTCTGGTGTCATTCCTGATATTGCAACAATACAACATTTTGGTGCACCTGCATTTTCCAATAATCCTTTTCTCTGCGGTGCTCCTTTAGACATCACTTGCACGGAACAAGACCATCTTCTTCACCTCCTAGGAAGACTAAACTTCTCAGTGTGTCTGCCATTGTTGCCATTGTTGCTGCAGCTGTGATTCTAACTGGGGTTTGTTTGGTGACCATCATGAGTGTTAGGGCCCGACGTAGAAAAAAAGACGATGATCAAATTATGATTTTTTTTCCCTTCCTTTTAATTGTTTATTTTTTCTGATTTTTTTTTATTTTTTTATTTGTTTAATTTAAAAAATGATTATGTGGCTTTTTAATTTTTTTACTTAAGTAATTACACATGTGGCCTGTCACATGGGCGTTGACTGGGTCAAAATTGGCCAAAAGGACTACTATTGCAAATGGGAAAATTTTTGGGGGCCAAATTTTTCATTTTTTTTAATAGAGGGCCAAAATCGCAACATTTTAAAACTTAAGGGGGCAAAAGTACACTTTAGCCTTCATTAAAATATATTCATCCGACCTCTGTATAATCAAGAAATATTGTGTTTTTGTTTTCTCATCTTAGTGCGGTATTTATTTGATTCAGGTTGAAAGATCAGCTTTGATCAAGTGCAAATTCAATCAATAACTTTGGCGTCGTCAGCGTTGCTGATCTAGAGGCATGAGTATTCTGAAAACTTGAATATAATCATATGTGTAGGCATATGATATGAGTTTTCCTTCTTAAAATAATAGATGTTGTGAGTTCGTTCGCAGATTCATCCTTGTTGCTTTTAGCGACTTTGAATTTGTATTGTATCGATATACTGTATCAATTTCAAGGAATGAATATCGTTAACTTTTGTATAAAAAAAAATTCTAGGGCATATGAAAATTATGTCCATTAGAGACCAAAAATGTATCAGAAAATTTTGTAATGACAAAAATATTTCGTTTTATTTATTAAGGACTAAAATTAAAATTTGGTATATTTTCAAGGACAAAAAAAAACTTATTTAACACATTAATGAAACATATTGACCATGGGAATATGGCAATATGAATGTATAAGGAACTAAGGAATTTTTATAGAGTAATAGGGGTTGTGACTTATGAGGCAAGAAATTGTGTGGGTTGGGTTGATTGAAAATTACTACATTGCATAATAGCGTAGATGAAAGGATTCGAACCTTAGTTGCCATAATCAATCATTAATTCACATTTATGTTAACTGCTTTTGATTACTATATTTCATGTAATCTTCTTGTAGTAAACAATTTAGGAAAGCATTGTTCACATCTATTTGATGGATATCCCATTTTGAGGTGAGTGATTGGCAAAGTAACAATCACCGGCTTGTTGAAGGTTTCACAACTAAGGAAAAAGTATGTGAAATAAAATCATATCCAAGTTCCTGATTGAATCCCTTTGCACAGCAAGTCTGAACAAGACACCAAGTACTAACTTCTTGAAGACTCGTTATAAATTCTACTAGCTTCTATCCACTATGGTTAGACATATGTTGTTACCGTACGTTATTCCGCATCGGCAAAAAGAACCTGAGGTTTAAGTTTGCAAGCTTTGATGGTAACCATGGGATGTGTTTTAATGGGGGAGTAAGCAAGGGTGGAGAATTTTGAGGAGTAGTGGGTGGGTGGCAGCCGGAGAGAGTAATGTGGAACAATAGAAGGTGGAGAAGGAAGATTTGGTGCAGAAATGTTGTGAACTGTTTAATGTATAGGACGATTTTAGAGGAAATCAGTAGAAGTGAGGAAGGAAATGTAGAAGGAGGTTGAGGTACAATGAGAATAGGAGGGAATAGTTAAACAAAACGCATTAGAAATATTATATTTAGATTAGATTAGAAATGTAGATTCTACCTTCAACACTGATGCATAAGTGACCCTGGTGCTGTGGGGAAGGGTCTACATGAACAAAATCTAAACCTTTGATATTATTAATGTATTACACTAAGAATACCTTAAAATTTACCCTTCAGAATCAGGCCTCAAAAGTTATATAAAAAATCTGTGTACCAGACCGAGTAATTTCATAAGTCTCACCTAACTGGAAGTCTTACACTTGGCAGTAACAAAAAACTTAACGACTACCGGTAACAAGATTATAGAAGCACTGCAATTTATTATTTATAGAGATTTTCGGTGAAACCATCCATCCGTAAGAAACAAATTTATCACTTGTCATGATCATGTTAAAACTTCCACACATCAAATTATAGTATAAGTACAAATGAGTGTAGTTGGGGGAAGACATTAATGTGATAGGTGATGTAGATAATAAGATAAAAAAAAAAAAAAAAAAAACAGCATGTCAAATTAGAAGAACAAATAGTAAACATAGAGAACCAATGTATTAGTTATTTTTTACCTGGTTCACAAGACACAAGATTTGTATCACTTTACCCTACCCAAACAAACAAGCTTACCAATTCTAGGCAAGATATCGATACAGTTTTCTGTCAATAGCATCTCTTTCCAAAAATTCCCGCTCAAGGAGAGACTCGATCCGTTTCTTTACATCCGTTGGATTTGCAAGGAATCGCGACTGCAACTGCTGTGCGACCTCAGCCATAAGATTGTTGTGCTCAAGTTGCTTCCTGGATTTCATAATCCTCACTATTGCTGCTTCAATCTGGGGCTTCCGATCCTCCTCCACTTTTTGTCGAGTGTCCAGTTTCTCCAGTTCCGATTCCTTTTGTGCAACAACAGTTCCTATTTTTATCTTATACAGTTTGCTGCTGAACTTGTCATTAACATAAAATGCGTCATCCTCGCTAACATCTTTACCCATAGGCTCCTTCCTAAGGACATTTCTTCCCTTAACCAAAGCCAAAGATTGCAGGCACCTCTTCAAATCTGAAGCTGGAATCTCAGTTGCTTGCTCAATTTCCTTGTAGCTTAGTCTATCAGCATTATTAAACAGCACGAGTACACACATTTGATAGGTAGAGACATTTAACTCATGTTTCTGACCATTCCCAAAAGTTGCTTTTAAGTCTGCTGTGCCCATATTAGTTTGCCACGTCAATTTCCTTCCAGTATGGGTGCTGAGGTAATATGACCGAAATTTCTCGCAAAGTGCTGACATTTCAGTCGGAAGGTTACATGTCACACTAGATTGAGCTGGCCAAGACCCTGTTGTCAGAACCTGCACAGTAAGTGTAGGACCATCGCCTAACTCAGGGTGGCTGGCATAAAAGCTCTTCATCGTGTCTACAGATGTTTTCATGTCTGTAAACATGCCCTCTAATTTTGCGGTAAATTGGAATCCACATTCTGTCTTCAGCTTAACTATGAGACTCCTCTCAGCATCATCAGAAACTGTTTTTCCAGACAAAAGCCGCTTTGCAAGGTGCTGCTTGTAATACTTCTCAAACACATCTTTTTCCTGCAAATACCGGAATAGAACCATAACCTTGTCAAGAGTAATCTCTACAATATCCTCACTAACTCCCTTTAGACCTTTTCGAAGCTTATCGTCTACAAAGAGTGAAATGTACTCTGGACAACGAGGATTCAAGTTAATGAAAAATTCGAATGAGGAATTCAGATCTTTCTGGAACAACTTGTCATTACTAAATGCCAAATTTATAATCTTGTTGAATTTATCTTTCTCATCTGAGAGCCTCTGCACAAATTCAACAGGATCCTTCAACCTTTCAGGATCAGTAACAAGCTGCTTACCATAGTCTTTGACGTATGAAGTCATCACTTCACGTATTTTCGAGAGACCACCGGTGACACGACTGAACAAGTTATACATCCTACCCAAATCTTCATATTTATCATCACCAAGCATGTTTACTAACCCAGAGTTCTCCTTATGGATTAATCTAAGCATGTGATTTTCAAGCATCTCCTTCTCCACCAGAGTAGTAATCTTCGTTTCAGTGCTAGGGTCCAAGTAGTGGCTCACTCTATCAATTTCCTCATTCAGACGCATCTCAGCCTTCTTGAGATAATCCCCAGAACCACAGCACTCAATAAATTTTTGTGATTCAGCCCGGTAGAACTCAGTTGAAACTTGCAGAAAAGGATTCTCAAATTCTTGTCCATAAACGGAAGGACCTAAATCCATTAGCATCTTTGTTATATTTCTAATCAGTCCTCTATTAACAACTTCGCCGGCACGCTCACTGTGTACTAATTCCAAAAGCATATTCAACAGTCGAGTCCTTATCTGGTTTGAATGAAGAACATTTTCTCTCCACAGGTTCAGACCAAGTTCATAAACAGTTGTCTTCTTGATGCTTTGAATATAAGTCCTGTCCATGTACATCAGAATGTCCCTAATCATTTGTAATGCCTTATTGTGATCATTCCACTTTCTGTTTAATTCTTCCAGAAAGGAACTTCCTTGAGTGGCTTCAACAGATCTAGCCATCTCTTTGAGATGAGAAGTCATGGTGGCAACCAGCCCAGAGTATAGCTTCTCGCCAAATTTGTGAAGAACCATATTGTAAGCATTCCTAAATCCACAAAATAAAGACGATAAAATATTAGATGATAAAATACCCATAATAAAGACAATAAAGTACAACATCCATTTGATGTGCACGTATCAATAGGAAATTTTGTATATCATGATCATCTTATATGTGAAAACAATTCATTATTTTAGATTCAATAAACTATTAAATAAAGGAGAGGACAATAATGAAAGTAGGCAAGAAACTCTGACTAATGTCAAACCACAGCTTGTGCATCTACCATCTAATTATCAGTTTAATAGTAACATTTGAATTTCAATTTCATGCAAAAATTGTCAATCTATGTCTTACATAAGACTATTTTATTTTCATTATTAAGCCCTACCGGTGTAATCAATAACATATAGCGAAACACTAAAAATCTACTATGTGAAATAGCAGAGAGTGTTGCGTACAAATAGCAAAAGCGGCATAGCGAAACTAAGATAGCTTCGCGGTTTTCATAGCAAATTCATCAAAATGCACTATGCCATAGCGCTGCTATCAGTACTATTTGACAACACTGGGTCCTAACCCTATTTGCACATAGACATTACAAACTTGCAATTGAAATGTTTTCATTGGGAAAAGAGCATTCATTACATCAGAAATAGAAAAATGAAATAAATGCTTTGTATTCAAATAAAATTCTAATTTGGATCCTAACATCAACTTTTCTCTAATGAGTATTAACAAAACCATAATATAATTTGCATTTTTTCAAAATAACCGACTTGCTCAACGTTGCTAAATTTCATGATATGCAAAATTGAACTTCTATAGATTTATACAATTATGTTGAATAAATCTATATCCTTCTACTTGATCACAATAATAACTCTCCCAGTTGCTTAAGGTAGGAAGTATTAAATGTTTTTAGGAATGTTGTGTGAATGAGGATAAACGTATTAGCATCTTAAATATTGAATGCCAGCTCGGCAATCAAATATACGTGTTATTAATACATAAAAAAGTTAATTGCTAGGCCTGGAACCTGACTCATAATCATGTCACTTGTAATTAATACGTGATATATGGAGCTCTTAAAATAATTAAGATGTTAGAAGGATAAAGCATTACTCGAATCTAATCAATCCCTGTTTTCCTTTTTGAAGTCTACAGCCTTCGCGCAACGATGGCTTGCTACAGAAGGAAAAACTCCAAGCAAGAAAACGGGTACTTAACGAAGCTAAACATTAACATGTATGTATAGTTAACACGTATGGTGACTGATTCTAACAGATTTGTACCAAACATGACATCTTATCATAATCACAGTCCACTAACACAGCTAACCATAGTTCATAAGAGTGAAAAATGCAAAACAAATGAAGACACACATGACTAATGAGCTATAAGGTACAAAAATGTAATGAACTAGGCCAACAATTAACAAACACATCATCATAGTAGCTGATACCCATAAATCATTATTCCACTAACCCTCAAATTTTCAATAAGCATGCCACTAAGTTGCCCCTTAATTCATCCAATCCGCTCCTCAAAAGAAAGAGAGAAAAGGCGAGCTTTTGGATATAGAGCTTAATTAAACAGTTAACTAATAAGCAATTCTCATATAATAGCTTATATAGAACCTATTTCTTTAATCAAAGAGGAAATAAGGGTAAACGCTACACAATCTAAAAGTAGCTTATGACAATAAGTGATATTAGTTTTTGGAAAAATGATAATAAGTGATTTGGGGGAACTAATCAACTATTTTCGTAAGTTCTTCCAAATACTTATGCCAGTACTTATGTCATAATATAAGGAAATAATCTCTTTCAAACATCCCCAAAGTGTGAACCCAAAGAACGATAGAATTTGCTTTCATATGCAAAAATTTGGTACAAAAATAAGTCACATAAGTTAATGACAGAAGACAAGACACATAAGTTCAACAGAGTGAAGAATACGAAACAAATGAAGACACTCGCAAGTCATGACTAATGAACTAGTCAAATAACTAAGTAATACAACATCATAGTAGCTGGTCCCGTTTGGATATATATCATAGATTCATAACTGAACAGCTATTCAATAATCGCTTATAATCTAAGACCTTATATAAAAGCTATTTCTTTAGTCAAATAGAATATTAGGGTAAACTCTTCATAATCTGAAAGCAACTTATGACAATAAGTGATTTGGAGGACCTTATGAAAATATTTTGAAAGCTATGGACATATTATTAGCTATTTTCGTAAGTTCTTACATATAGCTTCCGCCACAACATAAGCAAATAAGCTCTTCCAAACATCTCCAAAGTAATAAACCCTAAGATTGAAAATTTTTGCTTTCATAGATAGGCACCAATTTGATCATTATAAAAACCCGTAAAAAAAATCCAATGACAACTAACTACAACTATGGCCATGTTTGGATATAAAGCTTATTTGCAGCTATTACCACAAGCACCTATCATGATAAGCATTTATGTATAAGCTATTTCTACCGTAAAAGATAAAATAAAGTTAAATTGTTTTCATATAAGGTATAAGCTGTTTTTATAAGCTATCTTTGAAAATTTATGAAAATAAACTGAAATAACTTCTTCCAAACAGTGTCACAAAACATATGCCAGTAAATAAGCTCAAATACGCCAATCCAATCAGACCTTATATATCTTATAAAACAAGCTAAATAATTACACAAGTAACATCAAAATGAAACAGCTTAACATCATATAAACACATTTTTTTCCTAGAACCAACAATAAATAAAACAACTTATCAACAATCATATAAGCTGTTTTCATAAGTTCTTCCAAACAGTGTCACAAAACTTTTTTGTTTTAAAACTCAGTATCCGACCCAAGAACCGATAACAATATCACAAAACTTATGCCAATAAACAAGCTCAAATACGCCAATCCAATCAAACCCTATATATTTTTAAAAGCTAGCTAAATAATTGCACAAATTAACATCAAAATCAAACAACATAACATATTAACATCATATAAACACAAATTTTTCGAAGAACCAACAACAAATAATAGAAATCACGAAAAAACTAACCTGTAAAGCTCTTCAAAGCTAAGTCCACTAGCATTATGATCGTAAATCTGATGAATAGCATTCTCCAGTATGATCCAAGTTTTATCACCATACTTCGGATCCATTACAACCCCATGCTTAAAACCCTCAATGCGAAAATTCCTCTTCCTTGGGTTACTCATCTTCTTCTCTTTCAAGCAAAAACACAAACACCTATAATGCATAAAAACACAATTATCAATTATATAACCTAGATTAATTCCATAAAAAAAAACCATCAAATTGAAGAGAAACGAAAGATTAATAGCAAGAAAAGGTAGAGAAGTTACTGAAAAAGTGATTATGAGGTGGAAATGAAGCTTTTGAGTTGAGAGAAAATGGTAGCGATTTTTTTTTGGTTTGGTAGAGAAGAAGAACGTTGGGTTTAGTTGAATGGTTTCAGCGCGTCGTATTTATATGATACGAAGTTTGGTTTTTGTATTATGGTTTGATTCAATGTATTATTCAAAAATGGATATTTTTAATGTTTTAGATATGATTTGACTAAATATGTTAAAAAAAAAATAGTCAAATTTTTTATATGGAAGAATTAAATAAAAGGAAGGGATTGGTTAGATGTAGAAAATTTTTAAGTAAATAGATATTGGTATTTTAGTATTGGTAAAAAAAACTATAATGACTCAATTTACAAAAAATATTGTGTGGTGTTAAAATTAAATTGTAGAGTTTTTACCTAAATTAAATTATTTTATCCGTATGAGTTAACTCAAGTGATAATGTCCATAGAGTTAGATTGAACACTTGCAATTGTGTGTGTGAATTAGAGTTGTGTTTGTCATTTTGTCTAGAGATTGAAAAAAATTATGTTAACATTGTTAGAAGTCATACCAACAAATCACTCTAAGCATAGTTCAATTGGTAAAGACGTTGTAATATGCAGATGTTGAATACCAGAATTCCCCACTTAAAGGTATTTCTAGAATATTGGATACTTCATTTTTTAAAATATTGGATACTTGTTCTCATAAAATATATAAAAAAAGGTACTTCTAGAGTATTTAGCCAAAATTATCCTAATAGAATCGATATGCATATCCAACACGATTACTTCTTCTATTTTGAGGTATCCAGACTACAAAATACTTCTTGCGGTTCTTTAAGTTTGATGTTCGTAATAAGTTAATCTTTTAATTTCTTTTTGTAACAAATTGATCCTTTAATTTTTTTTTGCAACAAACTAGTTCTTTAAGTCATAAAATATTTACAATGTTATTTGTTTTGTATCAAACTTAGTTAAAAAGTGTTTACGTTGCCATTAAACATTGAGGTGGCAGATCCAAAAAAATGCTTATGACACCAACCATGATAAATTACACACATTTTCTCCTTCTTGTTTCCGAAGTCAAACCGAATTTACTGATAAATGTTTCATAATCAATATTATAAATCCAGTCACCGATCAATTTTGTTTCGAACCAAGATTGAATAATACACATGTGAATTCTAGTTTTGAGATCAATGAATTATGACCCATCAATTTACCATTAAACATCTACATAAACACTTTTTAACTCAGTTTGATGAAAAAAGGTAACAGTCAAATGAAAATATTTTATGATTTGAAGGACCAACTTATTGCAAAAAATATATTAAAAGACTAACTTATTAGAACTAGTACTATTTTCTCATGAACTAGTACTATTTTCCCCTAAATTTCTCGGATAATATGTATAAAAAAAAATTGAACGATAATTTTCATATTTAAATTTTTCATAAGCAACCATGAAAAATTATAAATATATGGCTTAATTGAACTTTCGACTCAAAGCACCGTCAATGTACAATTTTGTCCTTAATTTCATGAATGGCTTTGCACTACAACTGGTTAATGAAACTAACAGTAACACACAAAGATCTCTATGTCCAACCTAATAATATCAACTTTGATAGTTGTGCTAAAACTCTCTTTCTTGGTACGAATACCAATTCAATACAATGTATATATTCAAACATGGATTTTTTTTGTGGGTCTACTTATGTGATACAATATGATTTATTAGCCTATTTATTTATGTGGGTCTACTTATGTGATAGAATCCATTTTCAAAATGGAGCACCTGAATTTTATATATGATTTATATATGCTAATAAACTTTAACAAATTTTTTATATAGAATAATATAAAAAAAGGAAGTTAAATAGAAATAGAATATATGTAAATGAATATAAAATTATAGTTTTGAAAATAAATATATTAAATATAAAAATGTAAATATACTTTCCAAATATATCATTATACTCCATAACAAAAAACTATTTTAATTTATTTTTCAATAATGGATACTGGTTTTATAAAAAAAAAGGATAAAAACGAATTGGTGGATTAAATAAAATAAAATTAGGATTCAGCTTACAAAAATTCAACCGTTTTTTACAAATCTATTTTTTATTATTATTGGTTAAAATTTAGGAGAGTCTTTTTTTTTTTTTTTTGTTAAGCTAACATTTAATGTGAAGAGATGATGCTTCAATTTAAGACAGAAAAGATCTTTGAACTCAAAGAGTACTTAAAAAAATATTTATATTTACTTCCCTCACAAGGCATTAGTGGGATTCGAACTAGGGATTTTCAGGTTTAAGATTTGTCTCTTTATTATTAGGCCAAACGCTTAAAAATTCAGAAGAGCCTATTTATTTATGTGGGTCTACTTATGTGATAGAATCCATTTTCAAAATGGAGCACCTGAATTTTAGTTAAAAAAAAATATTGAAAGTAGTACCATACTCTTGCTTTTGTTATTTAATTAACGGTTAGCACGAGAATAGAAAAAAAAATGTCAGTAAAAAAAAAGAATTGAAAGAAAAAAATGAGAGGATAGAAATAAAAACTGAACTAACATTCCCATAATTTTAGGCATGGAATCTTCTGATTTGTCATTAGAGACTTCTTATCTGCCTTGGTTGCTACACTTGGTAAGGTATCAGCTGACCAGAAAGTGTTTAAAGTTTATAATGGATATATACTTGATTTGGGTATTGTAGTTTTCATAATGGATACTTGCATGTATAGATTTCCTTTACATTTTTCACAAGATACTTTTAGTTTAAAAAGACATCATCATCTTTACTGATCAGGTTTTATAAATAAAAAAAATATCATTACTCATTAGTTGCTCCTAGAGTTTCAATAAAATGAAAGAAATGCTAGCGAGAGTTTCTGGGGCATTCTGTAAGGAACTTAATTATGAAAATTTGTGTATTTAGTGAATTAAAAATTGAAGTATTTGACTTTTTTAAAAATAATTTCTTAATTTAAAACGTTTAAAGAATATTCCAGAAATATTCGTTAACAAAACCTATAAAATGACAGTGCAGCATGACTTTATCAAATTTATTGGTCAATCTAAACATGCTACAATAGATTTACTTTTGAGGGGATGCATACTTAATAGTTTGCATTTATTTTCGCAGTACGTAAAATGAGTGTCTAGATGATCACATTTGACATATTTTCCTTTCAAATCCACAATAAACAAAACTGATTTTAGGTTTCTTCAAAAAAAAAAAAAACTGATTTTAGGAAAAGAGGAAAACAATTACATTTCTTAAAAAATAGTACTATCTCTGTCTCAAATTATATATTGTTTTGGAGAAAAAAATTATATGTCGCTTTACAATATCAATGAAGTATTAATATTACTTTTCTTATTATATCTTTAACTATTTATTATTGTTTATTCTTTCAATTCTTTCATCTATCTTTCTTTTATCATTTATTAAGAACAATTTTGTAAAAAAACGCATATATCTCTTTTTCACACAAAATTAATTACATTTTTTAATACGTTTGAAATGACAAAAACATCATATAATTCATGACAGAATTAGTAGTATTTTAACTTGGGGAGATGTTAACAAGTGCCCATTTTAATGAATTATAAAAGGAAACATTCTCTTGAAAATTGTGTATTATACTTTTTGAAAGTTGAAAAAATGTTCTTTTTAATGCAAAACTTGACTTTTCTTTCTACTTTTAGTTTGTTAACCAGTGCCCTGGGGAACTGGTTAACAAGACCCTTTAACTTGTAAGTGTTTTGAAAAAATTGACCCATTGAAGTGATTAAAGATAATAAATGTAAGGCTAAATTACATTTTTGGTCCCTTAATTAATTTTCAAGTTTCATGTTGATCCCCAAATTAGTAAAAGTTTCGTTTTGATCCCATAATTCCATCTTCGTTTGTCAATTTGGTCACATTCTGTTAATTTTAACCAAAAATATCTAAGATGGACCAACATTATAGATGGTCCACCATAAACCTTATTAATTTTTTTAATTTTAACCCTCTGATCATTTTGACGCAAAATAAACTCTTGGATCATCCAAGACTATTGGATCTAATAAAGAATCACCCACACGTATTTTTTTTTATCTTTTCTTCTTCTTCCATCCTCTTCTCCTTCATCTTCGTATCATATTTAACAAAAATCTTAAAAAAAATCTCAGAAAAATTCCAGAAAAACATAAAAACAAAATCTCTAATTTCTTAAACCCAAACAAAAAATCAGTAATTTAACATTAAAACTCTTGAAGCAAAGTCTCTAAATCACTCCACCACCACCGTCATCATCTAATTACTAAACCAACACCATCAACAACATATAATCTCATCACCAAAATCATTCAAGAATCCCTCTTTAATTCAACAACATAAATTCGCCCAACAACATATGTATTTTTCTTGATCTGAAATTTTTAAAAACTAAGTGTTCATCATGCTAAAAGCCCAGCAACATATTAAGTCACATTCACCCACTGTTCTGCCATGTTTCTTCTCTCCCAAATCTGCAAAATTAGCAATGATTCACATATTAATACAATATAATGATAGGTTAATAAATAAAGCGATAGAAATTTTGAAAATCTAAGTTAATCCAACAAATTACCCCCAAATGGGTATCTTTTTTTTCTTCAGGAATTTCAGTAAGAAAAAATTATGGTGGTGGTGGATTCTAAGTTGTTGTTATGGTGGTGGTGGATTATCGTTTCTGGATTTTTTTTTGTTGAAGTTCATGAATAAGAAATGAAGATCAAGAAGAAGGAGAGGAAATCGAAGGTAGAAGATGAAGAAAAAGAATGAAAAATTATGTGTTGGTAGTTCACTGCTAGATTCAATTATTTTATTTTATTTTAAAATGATCAAAAAGTTACAATTAAATAAATTAATAAGGTTTACGGTGGATCATCACAATGTTAGTACATCTTATAAATTTTGGGTTAAAACTAACAGAATGAGACTAAATTAACAAACAGAGATGAAAATAAGGGACCAAAACAAAACTTTTATTAATTAGGGGACCAACATAAAACTTGAAAATTAATTAAATGATCAAATATGTAATTTAGCGTAAATGTAACTATTAATATTATTCAACCTAGGATAACCATCGCATATCCACTCCTTAGTATCACAATGAAAGAGACCCCATAAGGATGCCATATTGAATATCTACCACCACTCTAACATGTGAAACCACCAAGTTCTAGCTAGCAGCCATATCATAATTATGCACCCTTCTACTAACCACCAACCACAACTTGAATGGCAGTGAAAAAATATCCATCCTGAATCATCTTATTCCTTAGATTTTTTTAACGACAAAATTTATTAAAAAAACAAGTCTCTGTTCAAGATCGAACAGACAACCAAGACAAAAACAACATAACAATATCCTAAGTCTCTATTAAAAAACAGGTTGATATTGACGATGTCTGGACGTGGGTCCCTGATTCAGTTGCTGGGTATACTGCCAGTGGGGCTTATCGCATTCTCACAGATGGGACGCCCCCCCATGATTTTGGTCCCGCGACTCTCTTATGGAGGAAGGATGTCCCTTTGAAGGTCTCGGTGTTGGCTTGGCGACTTTTTCGGAATAGAATGCCAACTAGGGCCAATTTTTTTCGAAGAGGGATTATTCCTCAAGAGGCTCAATTGTGTGTTGTTGGTTGCGGTTTACAGGAATCAGAGAATCATTTATTTTTGACTTGCATACTTTTTTGGTCAGGTTTGGCAGCTTGTTAGGAATTGGCTTTGCGTTCATTCAGCGGATCCATCTAACGCCGTGGATCATTTTTATCAGTTTGGTACTTCCTCAGGTTATGCTAAATCAAGGTGTTCTTTCATGCATCTGATCTGATTTGCTAGTTCTTGGGTGATTTGGAAAGAAAGGAATGATAGACTTTTAAGTGGTATCGAGAATTCTCCTATTCAACTTTTGGAGAATATTAAGCTTCTATCCTTTTGGTGGTTTAAAGCTAAATTTGTTGTTTTCCATTATAGTTTTCATAATTGGTGCCAAAATCCCTTCTTATGTTTGGGGATTGGCTAACTAGTGTTTCATTGTGCTGAACGTGTGTTGTTTTTGGTTATCTTTTCGAGTACATCTTGTGCCGGAAAGATAATCCATTGGTAGTAATATATTTCATTTTGATCTCTTCAAAAAAAAATCCCAATATTCCTTCAATGTGACCAAGAATGGTACACATATAGTCGAAAAAAAGACAATCTAGCAACACATGCAACGATGATTCACTAACACACCTGCAATGAAAATATAAGGTAGCCCAAGTAAATGTGATTCCGTTGCATACAGTTCTCTACAATTTAGGTCAAATTTAAACCTTTTAGTTTTTTGAAAATGTGTTTACTTAAATAGTATTTAAGATATTAATTACATTTTTTGGATAATTTATATGCATTTTGTTACACTATTCACAAATTTGTCAAGATTTTTCAAAAGCTCGTTTAAAAGTAATTTCGAAAGCTACAAAGAAAGTAGTGTTATCTTAGTCCACCATTAGTTTTTCTTCATTTTTTTTAGTGAATTTCTACTATTTTATGAAATAAACTGAAAGGTTTTTAGTTTATAGGGTTAAATATGTTTTTGGTCCCTATAAAATTGGGAACTTCTAAGTTTAGTCCTTACTTAATTTTAATAGGCTTTTTAGTCCCTATAAAAAAAATTTACTTATAATTTTAGTCACTACTAAAACAAAGTTTGTTTAATTATCCTTAAACTCTTAAATTTTTGAACGATTTTTTTTAGACAAGTTTAGAACACTATGAAAGGTTCATTTACAAAAATTTAGAATTTTTTAACATGAAATGAATTAAATATGAATTTTTTAAACCGACAAAAGTTAAAGATAAAAGTAACAAAATCTGGACGTAGAAATCAAATTTTGCGATACTTTTTTGCGGAGGAACTTTTAGTAATGTTCTTAACACGTCTGCAAAAAATTGTTCAAAAACTTAAGAGTTTAAGCATAAATTAAACAAATTTGAATTGAGTAGGGACTAATACTGAGTGCCGAAATTTTTTTTAGGGATTAAAAGAATTATTAAAATTAAGTAAGGACTAAACTTAAAAGGTCCCAATTTTATAGGGACCAAAAACATATTTAACCCTAGTTTATATATAGATAGATGAACCATAAAACTTTTCTTCTTAATCTTTGTAGTGTGAAGAAAGAAAGGATCAATTCATCTGCAAAACATAAAGAATCTAAAAAAACGGAAGGACTACCGAAGGTGGTACCAACAAGAACATGATATAAGGGAAGGGTCGAAATGTGGCAATAGGAAGTGTCTTCTTTAGAGACAAGGTTTCAAGGAATACTCAACGGGTTCCCATGGCAAGATAGAAGATTGATCTTATAAAAGAAAAGCTAGTTTGCATATAGCATGAAGGAGAAAATGAATTACCGAGTTAAAACAACCCAGTTCAAACTATGTGATTGTCTATTACACGGTAGATAATCGTTCGAGAATTAACATCATCAATATGGTATGAATACCACTCAAATATGATACAAATACCAGTTGAAATTGAAGGGACAAAAAGAGAAGATACAAAGAAGAAAGACTCGTCAACATAAATCGAATAGGTAGAGAAGAAAATTATTTGAAGTTTCAGAATACTTTTTGGTGTACCGAATGAACTAGGCGGTCTCTCCTTTTAAGAGTTCCTAATTAATCTGGAGAAACTTAAGAATTAAGTAAACTTGAAAATTAAGCATCCCGCATATCATTTCAAGTAACAAACAAATCATATAAGCTTAAAGCTTCAGCGAAACACGTGAGTGAATATAATAGGAAATTTCCGGATAATCTGTTGGGTCGGATTTAAACGAAACTTATTCATTAAAAAAGCGCTTTCGGATAATGATTAAAATAATAAAATAATTTAACATTTTTATGTGATAAAAATATACATCTTTTACCCAAGCCCGGCCCTTACATGCGGTGGCGGCGCAATAAATATTTTCTTGAGTGCTCACTTTCACAAAAATGTGTACCCCAAAGGGCAGACCCTTGGAAGTGAACCCGCTACTAGTGTGTGTTCTCTCCTATGTGGGACATTTTTTTTTCAATTCACACAACACTAGTTCTATCCTAATTGGACTTTGTGTTTACTCTTTCAACTTCCACTCATTTAACTAGTGTTCCAACAATTCCCCCATTTGAATTAAAAAATGGTTTCAAGAAATAACGTCAAAGACGTTTCTATAAGGTTGCTAATAAACAAAGGTATTGCCTACAACTTGAACCTTTGCATAGCGAGTAAAATTCTGATTAACAAGAGTTTCTCTTAGCATTTAACTCTATCTCAGATATAAACCCTGCACACAACCTTTTCCTAAGGTGTATTCTAAAAGCCTGTGTGTTTTTGGCCTTGAACGTCTATCCCAGTTTTAACAAACACTCTAGGTATTCTTGCTCAAAATCACATAGGAACCAACCTTAGTTCCACATTCGTATAGGTAAGTCTATCAAGAGTACTCATGTAGCTTTGTACTCAACTTCATATGGAGTATAGATCTAATTATGAGTTTCTATTATCTTATCCTCATGTTACTTCAGGAATCATGCTTCTCTAGTTTTATCGCAACATGTTCTTATCCTCATGACTTGTTATTACCCATTGAATCTATTTCTTGGGATCTCCAGTCATTTAGGTCTGGTTACCATCACTTGTGATCTATATGCATTAATTTCATCCTAGTGAGTGTATTTAGGATTTTCTCTCTTGTTAGTCCTTTCATCAAAGGATCAACTAAGTTTTCACCAGTACGTACAAAATCTACTATAACCGCTCCATTAGAGAGAAATTCTCTAATTGTGTTGTGTTTTTGCCTTATTTGTCGTCTCTTACCATTGTAATAACGATTCTCAATCATTACAATAGCCACAGTACTATCACAATGAATTAACACAGACGCTAATGATTTATCCCATAAAGGGATCTCAGCTAGTAAACATCTTAGCCAACTTGCTTCTTCATCAGCAGTAGTTAGTGATATCATCTCGGACTCCATTGTAGATTGAGCCATAACTGTCTGTTTCTTAGATTTCCACGAAATAGCTCCTCCAGCGTTGCAAAATATATAGCCACTATTCGTTTTGAAATCATGTGATAAGGTTTTCCAATCTACATCAATGTACCCTTCAAGTACAACATGGTAACTTTGATAATGTGGTTCTAGAGTCATGGTCATTTTAAGATATCTCATGACTCTTTCAATAACATGTTAATTCTCCTTACTTGTTCTATTTGTAAACTTAAATAAGAGTCCCACGACACAGTAATGTCGGGTGTAGCACAGTCAGTGGCATACCTGAGGCTGCCAATGATGCTCGCATATTCAGTTTGTCTAATACCTCCTCCAGTGTTCTTAAAGAAATTTACATTTGGATCATAAGGTGTCCTTGCAGGTTTACAGTCAAAATAGTTATATTTCCTTAAGATCTTCTCAACGTAGTGAGATTGATCAAAAGAAATTCCTTGTTCCGATCTAGTAATCTTGATACCAAGAATTACGTCAGCTTCTCCTAGGTCTTTCATAATAAAGATTTTGCGTCAAATATGAGTAAGTCGTCTACATACAGACATATGATTGTGCAAATGTTATTTTCATATTTGTAATAAATGCATTTGTCACTTTCATTCACTTTGTACTAATTCGAAGTAATTAGATTGTCAAATTTTTTATGCCATGGTTTAGGGGCTTGTTTTAGACATACATAGAGTTGTCTAACTTACAGACCTTGTTTTCTTGTCCATGGATCACAAAACCTTCATGTTGTTCTATATAGATTTCTTCTTCTAAGTCATCGTTTAAAAAAACAGTTTTCACATCCATTTGGTGTACTATCAAGTTTTCACATCCTTCATGTATTATTTCTTAAAATGTGAGATGTGAAAATAAGATTCCTTCTATATTAACTAAATGATTGAAGTCAAGCAATTAATTAACTCTATCAAATATTAACCAAATGATTGAACTTAAGTGATTAATGAAGTCTACCAAAGATTAATTGTTCAAGAAAACTCGAGTTCGATTCTTTCTGGTCTAACTCTGAATTACTAGTGCTAATTTTTCATGAGAACTGAAGGATTAACAAAAAAAATCCTTCTATATTATCATTTTTTGTCAAATAACCTATGGCTATAAATTCACATCTTAAAGATGAATAATTTGGTGTTTGGGGTTCAAAACTCCGGTCTTCGTATATATAATGCAATATCACTATCAACTGAGCTAAATTTACGGAGACTTTTCTATATTATCATTCTAATAGTTGAACTTCATATCTTAATTTACATTTTGATAAGTTTCCATTTTTGAGCGCAAAATAGTACTTTTTAACATAACTTTTATATATAATCCTTCAAAAAAACAAATATCACTTTTATATACAACTGTTAGCATATAATTTGATTCCCTTATTTCGACTAATTATATGGCTGTAGAAGCCATGAAATTTTCTAAGTGCAGGAGAAGAATGCAACTTTCGACTCGAAGAGGGTTCAAGATTGCAAGTACTCCAAGTCCAAGAGAACAAGACTTACCTAAGTCCAAAAGAGAGCTTATGGAGTTCGACTGAATGGTATTTCGACATAGAAGAAGAAGATTTCGACTGTAAAGCTTTTCTGAAGATTTTAATTTCTCTTTGAAAGGGCAAGTTTGAAGGTTCAAACACGTGGAAATCATCTTGAAGTTGTCGAAATTATATAGTTTCTAACCGTTAGGTTTTACGGTTATTATATCTCTATGTATATATAGTAGTTTTTCATAGGAAAAACGGGTCACAAATCATTACCAAAAATTCTATACACTCGAAGTACCAGCATCCAAATAAAAGAGTAAACAGAATGTATGTAACATGGTCTTGTGAACCATCTTTTACATTCAATGCAATGCAATTTACATTTCTTTAAGTTTTGTGTTCTTTAAAACTTCAAGTTTTTTTAAACAATCAAGTGTTGGTTTATGTCGAAATTAGGCAATTATCTTCATGTAAAAACAGTTTCCTTCATCTTTTTGTAAGCAAACTCATTAAAAATGATGAACATTCATTCTTTTCTGGAAATAATAATGAACAAACATGTTCTAGGATTTCTAGTTTGATCCTGCTTTTAATAACAAAACTATACTCGTCGTTTAACAAAACTAGTTTGATCCTGCTTGTAATAAACAAACTGTGTTGTGCATTTTGGAAGAAATTTCCGTAAATTTATATTTTTTCCTAGTTGTTCTTGTGAAAAAACGTTTCTGGAAAATTTCAAATCATTCTGATAAGTTTTTCTTAAAAATATTATTTGTGCATGCATTTAAGAAGTGGTAAAGCCCTAAAAGAAATAGTTCGTCTCAGTACTTCTGCATCATTTTCCCAGATGAATGCACAATCTGCCCAGCCATCTATCCCTACAATGGATGCCAATGTGTCAACTGCTATAGGAGAAGCTGCTCCTATGCCAGTTTTGACAGTTATGGGGGTAACTGCCCCTGTATTTGCTTCGACCACTGCTGCATTGACACAATCTGATAATGTGGCTTCAGTGCCACCACCAATAATTTTCCCTTTGACCCCTAGAGATCCAAATTATACAGTGAGAACTTCGTTGGACAATAAATTTCTCTTTATGCAACAATTCACAATGCCTATGGTCATAAGGGATTTTCCCTATGGCATGCCAACAACAATGATGACTGGCCTGCACACAAGTGCGTCCACATATGCAGATAATGCAACTGTGTTGATGCCTTATAATTCACATTTGCCTTCTAGTTCTAACATTCCTGGTCGAAATGCTCTCCCATCTTTGACGAATAATTCCTTACTTTCTTTAAGACAACAGATGGATGAGAGTAATCATGAGATGGTAAATATGTTAACACAACAAATTGGAACATTGTTCAATCCTATGATTCAAAACACAAACCAAAGTTACCAGATATTGGCAACACAAATGGGGAGAATAGCAGATTTCTTCGCCAATGTCCAAAATCCCAGGCCTTTACAAATTGGTGAAAGGCCAAACAATGAGGGGAATCAAGGGCAACAACATGTTCCCCAAGTTCGACCAGTCGAACCACTGGGCCAAATAAAGGATGTAGGGACTCCTCCAGTAACTTTAGTAAATAGAAACCATAATGGTGACTGTAGTACCCTAATTTTGTCCTACGCATTTTAAAACCAAAAAAAATCAAAAAAATCAAAGAGGGGAAAAAGTCAAAAGTCAACAAAAGTCAACAGAAAAGTCAACATTTCAAAATTGAGGACTTCGCAATGCGAAGCCCACTTCGCACTGCGAAGTCTGCGATTTTTCTGCAGATTTTTGGTTTCTTGGATTTAATTCCAGAATTTGTTGCATATCATTTCCATAATTATTTTAAGTAGCATTCATGGCTAATTGGGCCAAGCAAAGCCAGAGTTGAAGGACTTGCCATTAATGCCAAGGTTGGAAGCTTTTTCTTCCAACCTAGCATGTGACAAGCAAGTGGGCTTGCCCTTGGGCAGCTCTAGTACCTCCCAGGTGACCTGCTAACCACCACAAGGTTGCCAGCCACCTGCTTGAGGACTTTCCTCCTGCTTGCTGCCCCAAAAACCAGTCAAACCAGCTGGATTTCTCACTTGAAAAGCCATGAGTGCCTACTCTGTTTTGCAGCAGCTTTTCACCCTCTCACACCAGCCAATTTTAGCCTTTTCATCCCTCAATCTCTGCACATCACAGTGCACGTTTTTATTGACCAACCATTGAGATTGCAAGGATTGATCCCCAAGCATTAGCCAATTGCAAATCAGCTTTGTTCTTCATCATTACCTTCTAGAAATAGTTGAATTTGTGGCTGAAATCAAGCTGGATCTTGCCCCTTGGTACAAGGCAGGGTTGCCTCTATCCATTAGCATTTAATGCAAAGGGATTCAGCTTGATCTTGGCCACAAATCAGCTGAATTTTGGGATTGTGTAATGATGACAAAGATTTGATTTTGGCCTATAAATAGAAGGCAATGCCCAAAGGAACAAAGACAGTTAACACAGCATTCAAAGAGCAGAAACTCTACTCATTTCAACCTACAAATCTCCCCAAACAACCAGAAAAAAACCAATCCACACAAAGCATTACAAAGTTCCAAAACCATCACAAATACTCATACCTCTTGCACAAGCCTTCAACCAAATCAAACCAAGTGCAGCTGGAGCTTTGCTAAGGAGTTCTGTAAGTTACTAAGCTCTTTATCTTGCATTTTCAATTGTGTTTGCATAGCCATTTTGGCTCAAAACCTTTTGATCCTAAAAAACCCTTTTTGAATTTCAAAGAAATCCCAAGGTTTTCAAAACATCAAAACTGGTTTGTCCAACCTTTTTCACCCCAAAAACTCAAAGTTTTTCACCCATCTATAAGGTCTTGAGTGTGTTCAGAAGTTGTTTCTGAACAAAGGTTCAGAAACAGCTTCTGAACCCAAAATTTCGCATGCTTCGCAGTGCGAAGTCATGGTCGCAGTGCGACCCTGACAGAACTCAGAACCTGAGTTTTTGTATCAAACCAACCAATTTTTGAGGTTCTTGCCCCAGAGCTCAGAACCTAAGAGTTTTTAAACCCATGTTCTTCAAACCATAACAAGGTTTTTGCATAATTTTGGCAAAATCACAAGTTCGTATAACCATTTTGTGGGTAACTTGCAAAGCAAGTTATGTTCCCAAATTCTCAAACCACATGAACAAACAAGCTATGTTCATCATTTCAATCTAAACTTGAACAATAAATATTGTTCATGATGTTCAAAACTCAAAGATGAACATACACCGTTTTACGTTCGCATTTTCGCAAAATGAGACGAACTTGCGCGTTTTCTAGCAAACTTGCTAAACCTTCCCATTTTTGGATTTTCAAACCAAATGTTTTGACATACCTTGGGATTTCTAAAGAATTCAATCCAAAAATATGAATGAAAAAGGGATGGTGTGACGTATGTCTCTCCATCGCCCCGATTGTACGAATGCGTGACGTATGTCTCGTCGCTCGGATAATCGTCATTCCCTTTTTTAATATGTACAACCCTAACCAAACCAAATCTTGGCCCCTTGTGGTCAATCCAAGCCTTTTGGTCCCCCGTTGGCCATTAGACTCAACCCCTCGACTCGTTAGAGTCCACTCGGTCAATGTTCGACTCGTCCGAGTCCATTGTACCCGTTCTTGATCTCAGTGGATCAATCGAACAATCGCCCGACTCTTCGGAGTCCACTCGGTCAATGTTTGACTTATATGAGTCCATTGTACCTCTCTTGGTCCCATAGCGACCAATTCAACCCTCTACCCTAACGGACGTACCTTTTAACAATTCTAATGTGATTCGCGAACGAACGCTTAATAAGTCTCCAAGTGCGAGCATACAAGCTACGTTTAATCGCAAGAATTCGGTTAAAACATCGTCCAATTAAAATCAACCAACACATATACGTTTTTCTACCAAAGAACTACGTATGCTTTGAATTCTCCGACTACCGGGAGATACGTAGGAGCAAGATCGACATCTTGTCAAGCACAATAATAAAACTTTTTTCTCTTTTTCGTTTGTTTTTATCTCTTTTCCCCCCTTTATTATATTTTTAACATAAATGAACATGCACGCAAAGTATAAAAAAACAATTCAAGCTTTAACCAAATAGAAGGTTCCCGTTGAGTACAACGGACGTGAGGGGTGCTAATACCTTCCCCTCGCGTAACCGACTCCCGAACCCGACAATGGTTGCGATGACCAAATCCTTATCCTCATCGTCAAAGGGTTTTATTATCGTTTCCCTTTACAACAAAAAAAAACTTAAGGGTTTATCAACGTTCCCTTTACACAAAAACTTTGGTGGCGGCTTCACAAAGGCCCTCCGAGCGTTCGAGGACGTCCTCGGAGGATTTGCGCGTCTTTTTCCCGAGGAAAAAAACGAGGTGCGCACAGCTGGCGACTCCACTGGGGACCCTGTTCCCACTAGCGAGTCAAGCCTAACCTATTTGGGTTAAAGACAATCGCTTTATTTTCTTTGCGTGCCATGTTTATTTATTTTATTCATGCATGTTATATTTATGCTTTATGTTTATATTTGCTTTATTTGCTTTATATTCATATTATATATATCAAATGTGGGGGTTACTTGAGTGATGTTACTCCACATTGTTCGGGTTAATGCCGGACGTGTGAGGCTCTCTACCCGAGCTTGAGAAAAACACTAAGTTAGAAGGAGGTTGTGTGCGGAAGCCCGCGTTGACGTATGTCCGTGAGGTGGGATGTCCAACCCCGCTTAGATGAGATTTTCACGTGGAATTAATTGAAGTCATGTCGACGTATGTCCATAGACAACCCTAATTCCATGTGAGGTCTATGACTCTAAGGACCTCTTCTTAGGAGATTTCCCAATTTAGAGCCTACATGTGAGGATGGGGGGAAGTTCCGAACCTTCATAAACCATACCCTTGCATAACATTTGCATTCATGAAAGTAATTTTCGCATCATTTTGCTTTATAGGAGTTAAAAAAAAGAACGAACAAATATTAGCAAAAAAGAAATATGGATTCCGGGAACAAGAATACGCTCGCCTTCAAAATTAAAGCTCCTAGGGTGGAAAGTTTATTAGCTCTAAGCAAGAGGCTCTCTTCGGTCCACAAGAACATCTTCGAGGCAAGCTATGGGCTAATCCTTGATCTTTTACCCGTGAGAATAGATTCAACCGCCTTAACCACTTTGGCGCAATTCTTCGACCCACCTCTACGGTGCTTCACATTTCAAGACTTCCAACTAGCGCCAACTTTGGAAGAGTTTGAGAAGATTTTGGGTTGTAGCATGAAAGGTCATGAACTCTATCTCGGTCCGGGAAAGGATCCTACATTTGAAGCCATCGCCGAATCCTTATACCTCGACACCCAAGAAGTGGCATCTAACTTGGAAGTTAGAGGGAACCTTAAGGGCTTTTCAAGAAAGTTTTTGGAAGCCAAAGCTCGGGATTTACTAGCCAACAAAGAGGTAATGGCCTTCAACGCCATCTTAGCCCTCTTAGTCTACGGGATTGTCTTATTCCCCAACATGGATGATTTCGTAGACTTTCCGGCTCTAGAGGTGTTTATGACTAAAAATCCAGTTCCTACAATCTTAGCGGATTTTTATCATACCCTCTATTCAAGGCATGAACAAGCAAGGGGACGCAAAATTACTTGTTGCACTCCCGTGGTGCAAATTTGGATGATGTCCCACATGCCAAGGAACCGAGACTTTGTGGAAAACCGGGCCAAGCTCAAATGGTCGCAACGGATGACAACTCTCGCCGAGAAGGACATCCATTGGTTTTCACCAAACTTAGACGACCCGGAAATTATCCTCAGCTGCGGGGACTTCCCTAACGTACCCCTCATTGGTACTAAGGGATGTATTAATTACAATCCGGTCCTCTCTCTCCGACAACTAGGTTTTTCAATGGAGGATAAACCTAATGACCTTTTGTTGGAAGCTTTCTACTTAAGGGAAGGCGATCAAGACCCGGCATTGCTAGAGAGAATCCGGGGAGCATGGAGCCAAGTACGCAAGGGAAGGGTCGGCAAGAGAAACTGTGTCGCCAAACCCCTTTATACTCAATGGGTGAAGGAGAGGGTCAAAGCAATCAAGTTACCCTTCGTGGTCACAAACCCTCCAAAACCTCCTACACCTAAACCTATTGCAATCATTCCCAACAAAGAAGTGGAGGACCTCAAGGCTAAAATTCAAGAACTCCAAAACAAAAACGGAGACTTAGAATTGAAGCACCTCCAAGCTTTAGGAGAGATTACTAGGACGAAGAGAGATCGTGATGAAGTATCACATTCTCTCCTAGTATGCCAAAAACGGCTAAGAACCTCCGAAGGGAAAAGGGATTGGATAGGAGGCGGCTTGGTTAGTGCGGATGCCAACCTTGTTGCCAAGGACGAAGAGTTGGAAAGAATCTTACATTCCAACCAAGAGCTCAAGAAGTTTGGCGAATTAGCCATCGAAGCTCAACGAAAATGGAGGTTGAAATTCCAAGAGAAAAATCAACAGCTCCAAGAAGTAGTGAAAGACTACAAAGAGCAACTTCAAGCCGAGCGCGTCCAGCGACAAAGACATGAGAGTCTCTCTCATCAAGGGAGGCTAAAGTGCGATCATCTCGAAGAAGACATCAAGAAATTCGAAGAGTACTTCGACAAGATTGCAAGAGCTCATGGGGACCACATTGCACAACTACACGATGAGATTAGAAGTGCAAGAGTCAAGCTAGACCAGCGCAAGGAAGTGATTGAGTATGTATGGCAAGACGCCACCCGATTAAGTGAGGATTTCACTAAATTGGTTGCATTCTCAAATTTGGTGATCACCCAACTTCCAAAGAGGCTAGCGGAGGCCGAGATGGTCATGCCCTACTTTGTCATCCCTATGGAGATCCGGAAGTTTATGAAGTTCTGCAAGGACACCATAGATTTCTATAGGGAGGAGATGAGCAAAGCCGAGAAGCGAGCGGCTGTTTGATTTGTAATAGCATTAGTTACACTTTGTAAACAAATGTTATTTAATCAAATATATTTTGAAGTATAATCAATTTCCCGGTCTTTAATATTTTGAATTGCTAAATATTAATCGTGCACCTTTAAACTCCATAAAGCAAAATAAAAAAAAAACGCATATTTTACATACATACATCCACATGCATCTTCATGCATTTTTTCAAAAAAAAACTCATTCATTTCCCTAAAAACAGTTCAAAGCAATCATAGCCCGGAAACCCCGAAAGCCCTCGGTCCAAGAACCAGATATTCAACACTCGTACGGAACACGAGCTAACAAACAAAGGATCATGGACAATTTGGAACAAACTCAAGCGGCTTTGAGAGAGGAAGTTGATGGAATGAAAGGAAAAATGGATCAGATGCTAGAGTTAATGCAAGCTCTGTCGGCACGAGAAAGCCACCCTCGCCCAACAACGGATGCATCCAATGTGCAATGGCCTCCTTATGGTTTACCTGTGGGTTATACCCCACCCTTTGAGAATGAGGGTCAAGGACCACCTCCGCCACCGTTCACAATCCCCGTAAGGAATGAAGAGCGTCGTCCTCAAGGAACCTCCACTACTCAGCATGAAGTAATTCCCCACGATGTGGAAAATAGCCAACTAAGGCAATCTGCTCCCGACACCACCCACCAAGACAATGATACCACCCAAATGTATCGAGTTTTGGAAGAAAGGTTGAAAGCTGTCGAGGGTTTCAGCTCATACGGTGCCCACAATGCCTTGGATATGTGCCTAGTGCCCGACGTGGTAATTCCTCCGAAGTTCAAAGTACCGGACTTCGAGAAATACAAAGGAATTCAATGCCCTCGGAATCATCTAAGGATGTTCTGTAGGAAGATGGCGGCTTACGCAATGAACGAGAAACTCATGGTGCATGTGTTTCAAGATAGTTTAAGCGGAGCGTCCTTAGATTGGTACATGCAGCTCGAGCGTACCCATGTCCAAACTTGGAAGGATCTAGCCGATGCCTTCCTAAAGCAATACAAATATAATTTGGACATGGCTCCAAATAGGATGCAACTACAAAACCTCCTGCAAAGAAGCAACGAGTCCTTCAAGGAGTACGCTCAGCGGTGGAGAGAACTAGCTTCTCGTGTACAACCACCACTATTGGAGAGAGAACTTGTCGACACCTTTATGGGCACACTTCAAGGCCCATATTACGACAAGATGATCGGAAGTACGTCTGCCGGTTTCTCCGATCTAGTCATGGTCGGTGAAAGAATAGAAGATGGAGTGAAGAGAGGAAAAATCCAAGGCTCTTCAGAAGCTCAAGGTGGAGCTAGAAAGCCCCCCAGCAACTTTCACAAAAAGAAAGAGGGGGAGACAAATGCCGTTCTAATGGGACCATCCTACCCGCCACCAAATCAAATGCCTCACTACCACTATCCTTATGTGGCAGCAGCAACGACTCAAGGGCGTTACTCACCTCAAGTGATTCCCGCAAATCCACCTCGACAACCAGTAGTGTTGCCGCAACAAAATCAACAGCAACAGCAACAAGGCGGGTACCCACCAAGGAATCAGGCGAGCTCAAGGAACAGTTACTTTAATAGGCAGTTTGATCCTGTACCCATGTCTTATGGTCAGATCTTGCCATACCTAATCCAAAAGGGTATGGTCGAGACAAGACTACTACCACCAATGTCGCCACCATATCCACAGTGGTACGACGCAAATGCCAAATGTGATTTCCACGCAGGATCCGTGGGGCACAATATCGAAAACTGTAGGGTTTTCAAACACAAGGTGCAGGATCTTATTGACAAGAAACTGTTATCCTTCAAAGAGGAAAGCCCCAATGTGAAGAACAACCCATTGCCGGGGCATGCGGGTCCCTCTGTAAACGCGGTGGAGGAACAAGAGGACTTTGGTCCAGTCAAAAGGGTAGCCAATGTTAGGACTCCCCTGTCAACCATAAGGGAGCGTTTAACCGGCTTTGGATTATTCGAGGAAATGCACGTCAACTGTGAAGCCTGCAAGGTCAACCCGGATGAGTGCAAAGAGTTGAAGAACTGTCTTCAAGAGTTAATGGACCAAGGTTGGATCCAAATTGGCTACATAAAGGAGGGCACGGACATTGCTACCTTAGAGTCTAACGGCCCAAAACCTCTCGAGATCCCATACCAAAGGAGAGAGGTACCAATGCCAATACAACCCATAACATTCCACGTACCTGCACCCTTCTCTTTTGAAAGCACAAAGAGGGTACCATGGAATTACCAACCTGTGGCTTATGTGGAAGGAAAACCACTAGCCAAAATCGAGCCCAGCATCACTAACATTACCGGTGTTGGAGGAATGACTAGAAGTGGTAGAATCTTCGCTCCGAAAGAACTCGGGAAGACGCCAGCTGTACTACCAAAGGAGCCGCTCAAAGAAAAGAGCGTGGAGGAAAAAGAGAACCAAGCGGGGCCTTCTCAAAAGACAATCCCGCAAAAAGAGGCCGAAGAGTTCCTAAGGATAATCCAAAAGAGCGAGTACAAGATCATTGACCAGCTAAGTCAAACTCCCTCCAAGATCTCCATGCTATCCTTACTACTCAGCTCGGAAGCACACCGGGAAGCACTACTACGGATCCTCAGTGAGGCACATGTCACCAAGGACATTCCGGTGGACCAATTCGACGGGATAGTCGGAAATATTACCTCAAGTAGGTACTTGGGTTTCAATGGCGATGAGCTACCCGACGAGGGGCACATTCATAACCGCGCCTTACATATCTCCGTGAAATGCATGGACCACATCCTCTCAAGAGTGCTAGTGGACACGGGGTCATCATTGAATGTCATGCCCAAGACTACCCTCCTCAAACTCTCATGTGAAGGGACCGTAATGAAGCCCAGCGCCTTGGTCGTAAAAGCTTTCGATGGGTCAAGAAGAGCCGTTATAGGGGAGATCGACTTACCAGTCCAAATCGGACCTAAGGTTTTCACCATAACCTTCCAAGTCATGGACATTAATCCAACATACAGTTGTCTTCTCGGACGACCATGGATCCATGCGGCCGGAGCCATTACCTCTACCCTGCACCAGAAACTGAAGTTCATCATTGATAACCAAATGATTGTAGTTTCCGGGCAAGAGGACATGATGGTAAGCCATCTCTCGTCTTTCCGTTACATAGAAACGGATGAAGAAGCTGTGGACGTCCCATTCCAATCTTTGGAAGTGGCAAATGTCGTGACATTGAGCTCAAAGCCCAAGGAGGAGGCTAGGACAGCCATGTCATCATGGAGGGCGATAAGAGAGGCCCTAGAAGAAAGCCGACCCACCGGATGGGGCAAGTTAGTGGACATACCGGAGAAGAAAAATCGCTTCGGGTTGGGGTATCATCCATCGGCCGAAACTTTCTCAAAGCCTCCAAAGCAAGGGGTTCCCCCCATTTCGGAAACATTCATCAGTGCGGGGTTTATCCATGAAGATCAAGTGGCTCTACTCGAAGATGTAGACGAAGACATGCCTGATTTGGTGTATCGTTGCGCTTCGGATGAAGCTTTGAACAATTGGAGGGCTATCGCAGTTCCCGAGATCATTACCAGGATCAAGTAATAAACCGTGTTTGTTTGTTTTACTTTTTAAATAAAAAAATCATTTAGCTCTGCCCAAGGCAAATGATTAGTCGTGTGGGGCCCCCATGTTTTTATAAGTTATTTACAATCATGAATAAAAGCAATCTTTTATGTTCATTTGAGTCTTTTTCTTTTTGCATTTGTTTTAAAAAAAATTTTTCTACAAAAAGCCTAAAAAAAATCATACTCATGCAGATCTACAAATCCACCCTCCAAAAACAACACTACCTTAAACCCTTATGACTTCGATTGCCCGATTAATCAAACGGAAGATGATGAAGAGGACGATTATGAACCGCCTGAAGAATTGTCTAGACTTGCAAATCAAGGGGATAGGGTAATACAACCTCACCAAGAATCAGTTGAAAAGGTCAACTTGGGGACCGAAGAGGATAAGAAAGAGGTCAAGATAGGAGCCTCCCTGCACGAGGATGTGAAAGGAAAGTTGATCAAGCTTCTGCAAGAGTACGTGGACGTATTCGCTTGGTCGTATCAAGACATGCCGGGTTTAGACCCTAACATCGTTGTACACAAGCTGCCACTCAAGCCGGAATGCCCGCCAGTGAAGCAAAAATTGAGAAGAACTCGACCCGATATGGCTCTCAAGATCAGAGAGGAGGTCAAAAAGCAATTCGATGCCGGCTTCTTAGCCGTAACCAAATATCCAACATGGGTTGCCAACATTGTGCCAGTTCCGAAGAAAGATGGCAAGGTGAGAATGTGTGTGGATTATCGGGACTTGAATAGAGCAAGCCCAAAGGATGATTTCCCGCTACCACACATCGACATATTGGTGGACAACACAGCCCAATTCTCAGTCTTTTCCTTTATGGATGGCTTCTCGGGATATAACCAAATCAAGATGGCTCCAGAAGACATGGAGAAAACTACATTCATCACCCCATGGGGAACATTCTGCTATAAGGTAATGCCTTTCGGATTAACAAATGCCGGGGCAACATACCAAAGAGCAATGGTGACTCTTTTCCACGACATGATCCATAAGGAAATTGAGGTCTACGTCGACGATATGATTGCCAAATCCCAAACGGAGGAGGATCATCTAGTCCATCTACAAAAGCTTTTCGAACGCCTAAGAAAATTCAAGCTGCGCTTAAATCCTAACAAGTGCACATTTGGCGTTAGATCCGGGAAGTTATTGGGCTTCATCGTCAGCCAAAGAGGTATTGAAGTGGATCCCGATAAGGTAAAGGCCATCCAAGAAATGCCAGCGCCAAATACCGAGAAAGAAGTCCGGGGTTTCTTAGGAAGATTGAACTACATCGCCAGGTTCATCTCACACATGACAGCTACCTGCGAACCAATCTTCAAGCTGCTAAGGAAAAACCAAGCCGTTCATTGGAACGAGGATTGCCAAGAGGCGTTTGACAAGATCAAACAATACCTGCAAGAACCACCGATCTTAATACCTCCGGTTCCGGGTAAACCCCTCATCTTATACCTAACCGTACTTGAAGGATCAATGGGTTGTGTGTTAGGACAACAAGATGAAACGGGAAGGAAAGAGCACGCAATCTACTACTTAAGCAAGAAGTTTACCGACTGTGAAACAAGGTATACTTCACTTGAAAAGACTTGCTGCGCTTTAGCATGGGCTGCTCGACGTCTAAGGCAATGCATGTTGACCCATACAACTTGGTTGATATCGAAGATGGATCCCATCAAGTACATCTTCGAAAAACCTGCCCTCACAGGGAAGATAGCCCGTTGGCAAATGCTGCTGTCTGAGTATGACATCCAATATGTTGCTCAAAAAGCCATCAAAGGGAGTGTTTTATCCGAGCACCTTGCTCACCAACCATTGGAGGATTATCAGCCCATACAATTTGACTTCCCTTGACGAAGATGTCGTAGCTTTGAATGACAAAGAAGTCACAAGCGATGATGAGGGACCAGAGCCAGGAGCTCAATGGAAGCTCGCTTTCGACGGCGCCTCGAATGCCATGGGACACGGTATCGGAGCAGTTTTAATCTCCCCAAGAAATGGATACCAGCCCTTCACAGCAAGGTTGTGCTTTGACTGCACCAATAACATGGCAGAATATGAAGCATGTATCCTAGGCCTCGAAGCAGCAATTGATCTAAGGATCAAAAACCTTGAAGTATACGGTGACTCAGCCTTGGTCATCTATCAAGTCAAAGGAGAATGGGAAACAAGACATCCCAATTTAATTCCCTACCAAGCCCGGGTTGTAGAATTGATCAAGCATTTTGATGAAATCAATTTCCACCACATACCTCGAGAAGAAAATCAGGTAGCAGATGCTTTGGCTACATTATCATCAATGTACCAAATAAATTCTTACAATGAAGCACCAATCATAAGGATGGATCGTAGAGACAAACCAGTTGTATGCGCATCAGTCGAAGAAGAACTTGACAACAAACCTTGGTTCTACGACATCAAGCGATACCTCGAAGAGCAAGAGTATCCAGAAAATGTCTCGCACACCGACAAGAGGACCCTCAGAAGATTGGCATCCCAGTTCTTCCTCAGTGGAAATACCCTCTACAAAAGAAATTATGACATGGTCCTGCTCAGATGTGTGGATAAACATGAAGCGGACATGCTCATCAAAGAAATCCACGAGGGATCTTTTGGAACCCATGCTAATGGGCATGCAATGGCAAAGAAAATCTTAAGGGCGGGCTACTATTGGTTAACCATGGAAGCTGATTGTTTCCACTATGCCAAGACTTGTCACAAGTGCCAGATTTACGCCGACAAAGTGCATGTGCCACCAACTCCACTGAATGTCATGACTTCACCTTGGCCTTTCTCTATGTGGGGCATAGACATGATTGGAATGATCGAGCCCAAAGCGTCAAATGGACATCGCTTCATCCTCGTTGCCATCGATTACTTCACCAAATGGGTAGAAGCAGCTTCGTATGCAAACGTAACCAAACAAGTGGTAGCCCGATTTATCAAGAAGGAAATCATTTGCCGTTATGGTACTCCCCACAAAATCATCACCGATAATGGGGCAAACCTAAACAACAAGACAATGAAGGAGTTGTGCAAAGATTTCAAGATTGAGCACCATAATTCCTCCCCTTACCGACCAAAGATGAACGGTGCGGTAGAAGCAGCCAATAAGAACATAAAGAAGATCATCCAAAAGATGGTGACAACATATAAGGATTGGCATGAGATGCTTCCCTTTGCGCTACATGGCTACAGAACAGCCATTCGCACTTCAACTGGGGCAACCCCCTTCTCCTTAGTATACGGTATGGAAGCTGTTCTCCCCGTAGAGGTGGAAATTCCTTCGCTAAGGGTCTTGATGGAAACCAAGCTAGAAGAAGCTGAATGGGTCCAAACAAGGTTCGACCAACTGAATCTCATAGAGGAGAAGCGTCTGACGGCAATATGTCACGGACAACTCTATCAAAGGAGGCTCAAGAGAGCATTCGACAAGAAGGTCCGTCCTCGAGAGTTCAAAGAAGGAGACCTAGTGCTCAAGAAGATATTACCTATCCACAAAGATCCCCGAGGGAAGTGGACTCCCAGCTATGATGGGCCGTACGTAGTAAAGAAAGCTTTCTCAGGCGGAGCCCTGATCATCACCACTATGGACGGAGAGGAGTTTCCACTATCAATAAACTCCGATGCAGTCAAGAGGTATTATGCCTAAAGAAAAAAAAAAGGAGAAAAGCTCGCTAAATCGAAAACCTGAAAGGGCGGTTTAGGCAATAGAGAGCGTCCTGCTAGATTGAAAACCTGAAAAGGCGGTCTAGGCAAAAATTAAGGACATCAAAAAAGGAAATACACCCCGGTGGATTGAAAAACTCGAAAGAGCGATCCAGGCAAAAGTTAGGGGTTAACAAAAAAAAGAAGAAAGGCAATGACTGCAGCATCCAAGCTCCGGACAAGATTCAAGAGGAGAGGAATCGGCCTCGTCAGCATCTTCCAACAAACGAAAATATCGAAGTCATAAGGAAATAGCATGTGTTGTGCCAAAACCAACATTTTCTTTTTGCTTTTTCTTGTCTTTCTCTATCTCACTTCTCACTTTGTGTATTTACCCATTCAAGAGGTCAAATCTGCATTGAATAAATTTCCTTTTGTTATTTTATGTTCTCAGTAGCGCATAAAATTTTGTTTTATTCATGATGAAAATGCTTTAAAACATGGGAAATAAACCAAAGAATTTTCTTCCAAAAAGAAAAAACAAACAAACTTTGCTTTATTTTGAATCTTCGTGAATTCTGAAAGAATTGCGGTAGTTCCCACCAAAATATTGCACCCAAAGACTTATGCTCCTTAGCTAAGGCAAGTGTGTAACTCGCGGCACGCGGAGCGCAAGAACCCCAAGGGTTAGTAGGGGCAAAATTCCCCAATAAAACACCCTGAACATCCAAACACCAACAAAGGCTGGATATCGATCATGCTTCCAAAATGATCCTATATCCCCATAAGCCAAACCTCATTGATACTCCCCAAGGAGTCTCAACCCCAAACAAAAGTCCAATCATTATTGGCAAACCCACACAAATTTTCGGGCTTAGGCTCGAACTACACCGGTTTTGATCCCATTTGGGTATGTAGGCAAAGGACCTTGTCCTTCCAAACCGACCAACCAAAAAACACAAATTTTCGGGCTTAGGCTCGAACTACACCGGTTTTGATCCCATTTGGGTATGTAGGCAAAGGACCTTGTCCTTCCAAACCGACCAACCAAAAAACAAACAAAACACAAAAAGAGAGCCCAACTGTCATGAACACAACCACAAACAAAGACCGACTCTGCTCGGCACCCAACCAACATCATTTTATTCATGCATGCATATTTAAAACCATTCATACATATGCATTTCATTCCATAAAGCATGCATCCTTAACAAGGATTCTCCAGCAAGTATCACATATTCACCAGCATCCATCAACATTCAACCAGGGGCACCTATTTAGGGTAAGACCGCAGCTCGTTAGGAATCGATATTCAGAAGCAGTACCTGAATAAGATCACCTAGCTTAGGTATCGACCTCTAGAAGCAATACCTAGAGTAGATCACCTCCCCCAGTGTATCGACATTCAGAAGCAGTACCTGAATAAGATCACCTAGCTTAGGTATCCACCTCTAGAAGCAGTACCTAGAGTAAACCTCCATCTTAGGTATCGACCTCTAGAAGCAGTACCTAGATAAGATCACCTACCTCAACGTTCCACCTCTAGTGACATCCTAGAGTAAATCACCACCCTCAGGAATCGACCTCTAGAAGCAGTGCCTAGATAAGATTACCTTCATCCCCCAGTGGATCTACCTCCAGTGTTAGCGGCTGGATACGATCAACCCCTACCAACCCTTACATTTGCATTTCGCGAAGGACAAAATTCGGGTCCTTCTTTTTACTTAATTGATCTCCGCAAAGAGTTCATGAGATGCCCTCGGCACTCACGTACTCTATGCGAAGACACAATTAAGTAGGGGCAGCTGTAGTACCCTAATTTTGTCCTACGCATTTTAAAACCAAAAAAAATCAAAAAAATCAAAGAGGGGAAAAAGTCAAAAGTCAACAAAAGTCAACAGAAAAGTCAACATTTCAAAATTGAGGACTTCGCAATGCGAAGCCCACTTCGCACTGCGAAGTCTGCGATTTTTCTGCAGATTTTTGGTTTCTTGGATTTAATTCCAGAATTTGTTGCATATCATTTCCATAATTATTTTAAGTAGCATTCATGGCTAATTGGGCCAAGCAAAGCCAGAGTTGAAGGACTTGCCATTAATGCCAAGGTTGGAAGCTTTTTCTTCCAACCTAGCATGTGACAAGCAAGTGGGCTTGCCCTTGGGCAGCTCTAGTACCTCCCAGGTGACCTGCTAACCACCACAAGGTTGCCAGCCACCTGCTTGAGGACTTTCCTCCTGCTTGCTGCCCCAAAAACCAGTCAAACCAGCTGGATTTCTCACTTGAAAAGCCATGAGTGCCTACTCTGTTTTGCAGCAGCTTTTCACCCTCTCACACCAGCCAATTTTAGCCTTTTCATCCCTCAATCTCTGCACATCACAGTGCACGTTTTTATTGACCAACCATTGAGATTGCAAGGATTGATCCCCAAGCATTAGCCAATTGCAAATCAGCTTTGTTCTTCATCATTACCTTCTAGAAATAGTTGAATTTGTGGCTGAAATCAAGCTGGATCTTGCCCCTTGGTACAAGGCAGGGTTGCCTCTATCCATTAGCATTTAATGCAAAGGGATTCAGCTTGATCTTGGCCACAAATCAGCTGAATTTTGGGATTGTGTAATGATGACAAAGATTTGATTTTGGCCTATAAATAGAAGGCAATGCCCAAAGGAACAAAGACAGTTAACACAGCATTCAAAGAGCAGAAACTCTACTCATTTCAACCTACAAATCTCCCCAAACAACCAGAAAAAAACCAATCCACACAAAGCATTACAAAGTTCCAAAACCATCACAAATACTCAAACCTCTTGCACAAGCCTTCAACCAAATCAAACCAAGTGCAGCTGGAGCTTTGCTAAGGAGTTCTGTAAGTTACTAAGCTCTTTATCTTGCATTTTCAATTGTGTTTGCATAGCCATTTTGGCTCAAAACCTTTTGATCCTAAAAAACCCTTTTTGAATTTCAAAGAAATCCCAAGGTTTTCAAAACATCAAAACTGGTTTGTCCAACCTTTTTCACCCCAAAAACTCAAAGTTTTTCACCCATCTATAAGGTCTTGAGTGTGTTCAGAAGTTGTTTCTGAACAAAGGTTCAGAAACAGCTTCTGAACCCAAAATTTCGCATGCTTCGCAGTGCGAAGTCATGGTCGCAGTGCGACCCTGACAGAACTCAGAACCTGAGTTTTTGTATCAAACCAACCAATTTTTGAGGTTCTAGCCCCAGAGCTCAGAACCTAAGAGTTTTTAAACCCATGTTCTTCAAACCATAACAAGGTTTTTGCATAATTTTGGCAAAATCACAAGTTCGTATAACCATTTTGTGGGTAACTTGCAAAGCAAGTTATGTTCCCAAATTCTCAAACCACATGAACAAACAAGCTATGTTCATCATTTCAATCTAAACTTGAACAATAAATATTGTTCATGATGTTCAAAACTCAAAGATGAACATACACCGTTTTACGTTCGCATTTTCGCAAAATGAGACGAACTTGCGCGTTTTCTAGCAAACTTGCTAAACCTTCCCATTTTTGGATTTTCAAACCAAATGTTTTGACATACCTTGGGATTTCTAAAGAATTCAATCCAAAAATATGAATGAAAAAGGGATGGTGTGACGTATGTCTCTCCATCGCCCCGATTGTACGAATGCGTGACGTATGTCTCGTCGCTCGGATAATCGTCATTCCCTTTTTTAATATGTACAACCCTAACCAAACCAAATCTTGGCCCCTTGTGGTCAATCCAAGCCTTTTGGTCCCCCGTTGGCCATTAGACTCAACCCCTCGACTCGTTAGAGTCCACTCGGTCAATGTTCGACTCGTCCGAGTCCATTGTACCCGTTCTTGATCTCAGTGGATCAATCGAACAATCGCCCGACTCTTCGGAGTCCACTCGGTCAATGTTTGACTTATATGAGTCCATTGTACCTCTCTTGGTCCCATAGCGACCAATTCAACCCTCTACCCTAACGGACGTACCTTTTAACAATTCTAATGTGATTCGCGAACGAACGCTTAATAAGTCTCCAAGTGCGAGCATACAAGCTACGTTTAATCGCAAGAATTCGGTTAAAACATCGTCCAATTAAAATCAACCAACACATATACGTTTTTCTACCAAAGAACTACGTATGCTTTGAATTCTCCGACTACCGGGAGATACGTAGGAGCAAGATCGACATCTTGTCAAGCACAATAATAAAAACTTTTTTCTCTTTTTCGTTTGTTTTTATCTCTTTTCCCCCCTTTATTATATTTTTAACATAAATGAACATGCACGCAAAGTATAAAAAAACAATTCAAGCTTTAACCAAATAGAAGGTTCCCGTTGAGTACAACGGACGTGAGGGGTGCTAATACCTTCCCCTCGCGTAACCGACTCCCGAACCCGACAATGGTTGCGATGACCAAATCCTTATCCTCATCGTCAAAAGGGTTTTATTATCGTTTCCCTTTACAACAAAAAAAAACTTAAGGGTTTATCAACGTTCCCTTTACACAAAAACTTTGGTGGCGGCTTCACAAAGGCCCTCCGAGCGTTCGAGGACGTCCTCGGAGGATTTGCGCGTCTTTTTCCCGAGGAAAAAAACGAGGTGCGCACAGTGACGCCGTAGTGAGAAATGTCCAACAAAATAATTTGACAGGACATAATAACATAGCAAATTTGGTCGAAATCATTCTGTTTCAAAATGGCCTTAACATAGGCCTGCACATGCCTAATTTTGTTTCAGCCCTGTCAGAGTATGTTCTTCAGACTGTGTAATATCCCGAGTAGACGCGACTTTTATCAGGATCCGACAAGATACGACCAAGTAAGGGCAAAATTGTAATTATGAGATGGAAGTGCTTTATATAGGGGAAGATTGAGATTTTCTTCATTTTCTCCTCTCCTTTCTCTCTCTAGAATTTAGAATTTCCTCTCCCTCTCTCTCTCCAGAAATTCGGCCCTCACCCTCACCATGCCTTAATCCATCAATTTTCTTCCCAAATCTCTTGAATCACAAGCAAGCTAACTTTGGGAAACTTGGAGCAAGAGAAAGTTAAGGAAAATCAAGTAAAGAGGAAGAATTCAATCTAGGGTTTTGAGAAGATTTTGGCAAGGACCAAATCAAACTATAAGGTGAGTTCCTTAGAGTAGCCTATCCCTTTTGGGTCATAATTGATTGAGTATTACAACAAAATTTCTAAGGTTTAGGAAAAAGGATAGTTTTTCCCCCTTTTGATACATGTGACTAATTTCTGTTTAATCCTTGATTCCAGTATGCTTTTATAGATTAAAATGAGTCCCTGGCATGTTTTAAAGATCACTGGACAATTGGGTACCAAGATTTTGAGATAAAACATGTTTTCTAGAACTCAGAGTTCTGCTACGGTCGCAGAGTGACCGAGACTTTGCTCTGCGAACTAGTGGAATTTTGCTACTGACTTACTTCGCCTGACCATCGCCTAGAGTTTGCTTTGCGAAGCTTCATACCCAGAATCTGGGCAGATGCATCACAAAGCGAAGTTCTTGGACGCTCTGCGAAGCTACCAAGGTGCTCGCAAAGCAAAGTTTGGGTCGCAAAGCGAAGTAGTCCAGAATTGCTTTTCTTAACAAATAGATGTACCATGCCAATGATCTTTGAAATGCTTTGGAATATAAATACTCATGAGCCGTCAAGGATTAACCTAGGTTAAACACATGTATCATATAAGAGTGATGGGTAATTTATCCACAGGTTTTCAGATTAGTTAAGGGTTAGATTTTCAGGATACCCTTAACCAGGCAGATTAGAGAGTACCGTAGTCAGAGGTACCAGGTTTTTCCCTGTCACAGGTACATTTATATGTACATCAGAACGTGCCTCAGCTGCTCACGTCAGAGTGACACTGAGGGTACACGTAACAGTTTAGGATAATATCAGGAATAAATATTTAATTAATTATCAGGATAAATCGTGTATCTTCTGTGCTCTCGTCAGGTAGAGACCACATGGGGTTTCAGATACAGCCAGAACGGGCAGAAACTTTCCGCGAGGATAACCACACACACAGGCAAGAGGAGTCCGGTGACTAGCCTCATATAGGAATTTTTACCGGTTATCAAGGGAATGTACCCCGGGGTTACTCCACTCGGGGGCATTCCGTAAAATCAACTCAGATAATAATGTTTGTTACACGCTAACATACTAACAGTTAATATCAGGAAAATACCTTAATGTTATCAGGCAGGTATTAGTTATCAGGCAGGTATCAGTTATCATGCAGGTAGCAGTGATCCTAGGTTTCCCCTCGATCACTAAGTTAATAGAACGTAGTCCAGTTTTCACGACTACACATTATAGCAGGGACAGGGAGGTATAAACCCTATATCGGATGAGTTTAGTGCTTGGCGATCATAAGTTTCCCCTAGATTGCCAACAGTTAGTGCATGGCGACCCTAGGTTTCCCCGAGGTTGCCAACAATAGGTTGGGTGGAGCTCACTGAGACATTATGTCTCATCCCATTCCTTCTAATGCAGGTTCACAGGTAGCACGCAGCAAAGGTAAGGAGAAGACTATGGACTGATCGTGCTGGTTTTAAGTTTGATTCTAGATGTTATGTACTCAGATATTGTATTATGTTGTACAACTTCAGAGATGTTTTGTATTAGGAGACAGATGTATTGATACTCTATGTTTATGTATCATTATCAGTTAAACTTTTTGTATTGTAAATTAATGTATCCAGTATGAAATTTTAACACTTGTATAAGATCCTAGGCAATCTATATACGAGTGTTACAATTTGGTATCAGAGCAGGTCGATTCAGATCGTGCCTTGGGTCATTAAAATACAATCCAAGTATATGGACCATTTGGATCCAGGACATTATTCTAAATGTTATATCTGGTTAAAACTGATCACTTTGATTTGTATATGACAGCTAGGATAAGATGTCTGGGAGATGAAGAGGACCAGGAAGGCCTAGAGTAAATCAGGCTAATGAGGAAGAAGGAGATCCTAATATGAATTTTTGGGCTCAGATAATGCATCAGCAGCAAGTATTGCAGCAACAGTATCAGGAGCAACAGGCTTAGAGTGCATTACAGCATCAGCAAATGATGCAACAACAAGTGCAACAGCAGGCCCAATCTCAGTATCAGTGGATGAAAATGATGCATCAGGGACAAGGTTTCCATCAGCAGCCTCCACCGCCTCCAGTTGTTGGTAATCCAGTCTTCCGAGAGTTTAACAGGAGTCACCCTCCCAAGTTAAATGGAGAGGGCGATCCTCAGGAAGCCAAGAGGTGGCTAAAGAAGATGGAGAAGATTTTCCGGATGGCTGAGTGCACGAATACTGATAAGGTGTTGTATGCAACAAATCAGTTCAGAGGCACAACAGAAGACTGATGGGAGTCTACCCAACGCAGAATGTTAGCGAATGATATGGAAGTGAATTGGGCAAACTTCAAGGAAGTGATGTTAGAGAAGTACTTACCATTGTCATACATAGTAAAGAAAGAGCATGAGTTTCTTGAATTGAAGCAAGGTAGTATGTCGGTCACGGAGTTCACTAAAAGGTTTGAAGAGTTATCGTATTAGTCCACTCACAATGAATATGCAGGAAATGAGAATTAGAAGATGAATCAGTACAAGCGTGGGTTGAGGGGTGAAATTGATACTGCAGTGAGTCTTCAGAAAAATACAAGCTATGACGAATTGGTTCATGACAGTTTGGTTACTGAAGCGGGTTTTGCTAAGACCGCCAGAGAGAAAGTAGTAGCTTTTGAGAAGAGGAATGGTAAATTTCAAGACAAGTACCATGATAAACTGAAGCCGAAGGGTTCCCCTCAGAGAGGAAAGCAGTCCGACTTTCCACGGTCTAATCCTACTTGTAAGACCTGTGGAAGAGCTCACAAAGAAGTATGCATGGAGGGTGCCAATGTGTGTTACGAGTGAAAGCAACCTGGACACTTTTTTCGAGAATGCCCCAATAGGCGAGGTAAGGGAACATCTGAGGGAACTACGACAAGCAAAGGCAGGTGTATTCCCTAGATGGCCAGAAGGCTCTAGCTAATGAAGATTTGATTGTTGATATGTGTTATCTTGGCCAGAACCCAATTAAAGTTCTTTTTGATTGTGGTGCAACTTGCTCATTTATTTCATATAAGTGTGTAGAAACACTGCAGTTACCTTTGTCTCCATTGATTCCTCCTATGACGGTATCCACCGCTACGGAAGGCGGAATCGTAGCAAGTTATGTATGTGAGAATTGTCCTATCACCATATCCAGTAAGACATACTATATAGATTTAGTGTGTCTTCCCATGGTACAGCTTGACGTAATTCTAGGGATGGATTGGTTGTCCGCTAACCACGTGTGTATTGGATGTTCCGAGAAGAGTATCTATATGCCTACAAGTGATACAACAAAAGGTGTGGCTTTATCTAAATTGATTAATTGTACCCACCAGTTGATTCAATTTATTTGTGCTCAGGATAGGGTTTTTATGTTATGTTCATTGTGACGTCAGAATCAGAGCTAAGTCCCAGTGACATTCCAGTTGTCAATGAATATCCAGATGTTTTTCTTTCTGAGATAACCAGTCTACCTCCAGAACGTGAAGTTGAATTCTGCATGGATCTTATTCCAGAAGCGGAACCAGTGTCTGTGGCGCCGTATAGAATGTCACCTTCAGAACTTAAGGAGTTTAAGTCCCAGTTAGAGGACTTGGTCCAGAAACATTTTATCAGACCCAGTGTATCACCTTGGGGTGCACCAGTTTTGCTAGTTAAGAAGAAGGATGGTAGAATGAGATTGTGCATAGATTATTGCTAGTTGAACAAGGTGACTATCAAGAATAAGTATCCTCTTCCAAGGTGTCGTACCCCAATTTTTGACCCAATTTTGACTCGTTTAAATCGTCTTTTTAAGGCCGAGAATTTTCGTCATTTCAGACGAAATTTCGGCAGGGAGGTATTTTAAAATACCTCATTTAGGGTTTCAAAGGCGATAGTTTTAGTTTTATTGTTATTTCATTTTTACTTTAGTTTTTTTATTATTATTTTATTAATTTCGTTTTTTTTATTTTTTGCTGTTAATTATTTTCTGTTTTTATTTTATTTTTATTTTTATGCTGTTATTTTTATCATTTATTTTAATTACTTAATTAATTAATAAGCAGATCCATCACTTTCTTCATCAGATCCATCATTTTCTCCATCAGTTTTTTGTCCCTTTTTGCTTGGTTTCTTGCCATTTTTCTGATTGAACCAAAGATCCAATCTCAACAGCTCTGTGCACATCTCCTTTTGTCCATCCAATTTCAATAAAAACACATCAGAACCAAGTGAAAGAGGGGGATTTTTTCACAACAAAAAACACAAAACACAAACAGCACCAAAACACTACACAAAACCTCCTCTTCCTCCCCCCACACACCCACACATTCGGCCAACAAAATACCCACACAAAACGGCAGCACAAACCGCGACCTTAACATAACCAAACACAACTACACACTTCCACCACCACCCCACACCCAGCCGCGCAAAAACTACCAACGCCACAACACTTCCAACCACCACTAGGCAGCCAGCAACAACACCACTACGCAGCCAGCAACAAACATACACGCCCCCCCTAAATAACTCACTCACGGCCACAAAAACACACCACACACACGACCCAAACAACCACATAAACCGCTGCCAAAACCAGCCCAACACACACCCAAAACCGCCCCAAACACACAAACACACCCAGCAATACGCAACACAAACACGCAAAAACCACACGGCCCAGCAACAACACAGCAAGAACAAAGCCTTAAAACCAAAACCGAATCAAAACAAAAGAAAAAAGAGGTAGTTTTTCGTTTTTTAAAAGCTAGATCTACACGTTTTCAAAGCGTTTTTGAAAAATCTAAGCACGGATTTGAAAAGAGGGCGAGAAAAGGAGTAAGAAAAACTAATTTTTTTTTTAAAAACGGAATTTTGAAATTCCGGCGCGGTGGCGCCGGCGGCGGCCACCGCGCCGGAAAACTTTTCCGGCCACCGGAGAGGGAAGAGGGGGCGGCACTGATTTTCTAGAGAGAAGGGAGAGAAGAGAAAAGTTGGAAAGGTTTAGAGAGAGAAAGAAAGTGGAGAATGAAAGAAATTGTGAAGGATTGGGATATTTATATCCCTCTCCAATCCTGTGCGCATGGGTGCATGCCTTAGCATGCACCCTCGCCTCTCAGGCCCTCTGATTTAAATCAGACGGCCTTGGTTGTCTCCCTTAGTGATCTGATCAGGACCCTCTGATTTTAATCAGACGGTCCAGATTTAACCCCGCTGGCCCAATACATTTGGGTCTGTCTTTTAAGATCTGATTATTTCCTCACTTCCTACACCCCCATTTTATTTTTTACACCTCCCTGTTTATTTCTTTTATTTTTTTTCTTTGCATTTTTATTTCCTATTATTATTACTTCCTTTTTATTGTTCTTTTATTTTTAACACCTTATTTATTTACTTATCACATCATATTATGCATTTTATTTTATTTGTCATTTTACTTTGCATTTATCATTTTATTTATTTATATATGTCATTAGAATGCATTTAGGAATAAAGTAAATATAAATATGCATTGCATTTATTTTTACATTTTTTTAATTCATAATCCAAAGAAAAGGGGATTTTCATTTTTGAGCCAACACCGTAATCTAATCCCTCGCGTTTAGTTTATTGCATTTAACTTCATTTTGAGTATTAATGCTTTAATCTTCTCATGTTTTTTTTTTATTTTATCAAATTATTATTCTATTTTCAATATATCAAAACATAAAAAACAATTTTCTTTTTGTGAATGAAAAAGGAAAACTTGGGTAGACACCCGACGCTTCCCCAAATGCGGAACGCGAGATCCCCGTCTCGGTCACGTTCAAAGTATTCGTCGTTCGATTAAACTTTTAATAAAACAAAAATAATAAAAACATTTTTCTTTTTTGAGTGAAAAAGAAAAACTTGGGTAGACACCCGACGCTTCCCCGAATATTCGGAAAAGAGGTAGACACTTCACTTTTAAGATATTCGTCCTCCGCTTAAAATCAATCTCAACCCACCAAATTTTATTTCATTCACGCCCATGCGCGTTTTCAAACGGATGTCATCGCCCAAGCGCGAGTCCGCTTTTTTTATTCAAACTTCTTTCACGCCCATGCGCGTTTTCAAACGGATACTATCGCCCAAGCGCGAATCAGTCTTTTTTCTAAAACAAACTTTTTCGCCCAAGTGCGACTAAACCATTTTCATAAATAAAATCAATCAACACACAAACATTTTCTACAAAGAACTACGTAGCTTTGAATTCTCCATCGCACCAGGAGATACGTAGGAGCAAGATCAAACTCTTGTCAAGCACCCTAATAAAAAACTCATTTTTTAGTCTTTAAATCATTTTTCTTTCTCTTTTTTCATTATAAACACTTTTTCATGATAATAAGACCATAAACATAAAACTAACACATTTTGAAAACTAATTAATTAATGGTTCCCGTTGAGTACAACGGATGTGAGGGGTGCTAATACCTTCCCCTCGCATAACCGATTCCCGAACCCGAATTTGGTTGCGATGACCTTGTTCTTGTTCTCAAAGGGGTTTATCGACGTTCCCCTTTTCAAAAATAAAATTTCGGTGGCGACTTTACTGTCTAGCGAGCGTTTTCCGCCCGCGCATTTTCCCCGCCGCTTCAGCTGGCGACTTCACTGGGGATACTTAAAGAATCAAACCTAGTTAGTTAGTTAGCTTTTAGTGTTAGTTTCTTTCCTTCATGTTTGTTTATCTTTGGTCTATTTGGTTTATTTTATTTCCGCTTTGTTTATTTTTCACCTTTTATGTTATTGTGCTATCATATCGGGGTTATTCAAAACATTTTTTGAGTGGAGCTCTGTACCCGAGCTTGAAAAAAACCTAGGTTTAGGATGGTGGTTGCGTAGTATTGGCTTTCGAGGTAGACATCTCGTTTAGTCAATATGAAGACCCCGCTTAGAGATGGTCCTCTTCGCGAAAGGTCGTCCGTATAATGGTTAACCCGTTATTATGGCGAAATTCCGAATTGGACCCCTAACTCTAAGGACCTTCTTCTTAGAACCTTTTCAAATTTTGGGTGTTTGTATTAGCTTTCGAGGTAGACACTTCGTTTTGGTTAATGAAAACCCCACCTAGAGGAGACGCATTCGCGAAAGGTTGTCATATAATGGTTAACCCGTCATTATGGCAAAATTCCGAGATGTTTCTATGACTCTAGGTACCCCTCAAAACAAAAATTTTAGAGCTACCCTCGGTGAGAACCTTGATATAGAAAGCACATAGAACTAAGCCCTCCTAGGGAGCCTTCCCTTTAAGTTTTATTTCCCAATTATCCCTACCCACACAAAGCATACATGCATTGCATCCACATGCATAAAATCATTTTCTTAATGCACAAGTTTTGTTTCAGGAAATTGCAAAGGCTAAAATTGGGTTGCAAATGTCTAACATAATCTCTTGCAGTCCCCTAAAACTAATCATAACAAAAAAACTTTTTCATGCATTTGCATTAGCATCATCCATAGCATACATCCGTTTTCATCCCCGAAACTCATCCCCCTTCTTTTAACCAGAAATTCCTACCATCCAAACTGATTCCTCGGCATTCGCATTTCACTCGAAATAACGCACAAAGGATCATGGAGGAAATCGAACATAAGACACCTTGTTTGGGCTACCATTGCTCTCCGAATGCAAGCCTCAACAACTGGACTGCCGTTGAAATCCCAAAGATACTTTCTTTTCCAAAGTAATCATGTTTTTCAAATCCTTTTGCTCTGCCCAAGGCTTAAGGATAACTTTGTAGGGCACCCTTTATTTCAAATGTTGAATCATCAATAAAAAGCATTTTGTTTTCCATCACTCTTTATTCTTCCATTTCTGCATTTATTTTTCGTAAAAAAAAAATGATAATCCTTTCCATTCTTTTATTTATTTTTGTTTCGTTCATCCCTCTAAAAATAAAAATCTTCATAAAAACGCATGCAGATACCTGAACAAACCCATTGAATGTGATACTGCTACAATCCCGCGTAACCTTGAACTCCCTATTAACCAAGCTGAAGAGGATGGTGGAAGCGATTGCGAGCTTCCCGAAGAATTAGCAAGACTGCTAGAGCGTGAATCTAAAGAGATACAGCCGAATCAAGAGCCTGTGGAGGTAATCAACTTGGGAACTGAGCATGATATGAAAGAGGTCAAGATCGGTTCGTCTTTAAAGGCAAAAGAGCGCGAGAAGTTGGTCGAACTTTTGAGGGAATATGTAGATGTGTTTGCATGGTCATACCAAGACATGACAGGGTTGGATACCGAGATAGTTGAGCACAAGCTACCACTCCGGCCAGAATGCCCGCCGATAAAGCAGAAATTGAGAAGGACAAGACCGGACATGTCACTTAAGATCAGGGAAGAGGTCAAGAGGCAATTTGATGCAGAATTCCTAGCCATGGCAAAATATCCACAATGGGTTGCAAACATAGTACCGGTACCGAAGAAGGATGGTAAAGTGCGAATGTGTGTCGATTACCGAGATCTGAACAAGGCGAGTCCCAAGGATGATTTCCCATTACCTCACATCGACGTGTTGGTAGACAATATAGCTCGGTTCGCGGTGTTCTCATTCATGGATGGATTCTCCGGTTATAATCAAGTCAAGATGGCTCTGGAAGACATGGAGAAAACCACCTTCATCACCCCATGGGGAACATATTGCTACAGGGTAATGCCTTTCTGCTTGAAGAACGCTGGGGCAACCTATCAAAGAGCAATGATGGCTCTCTTCCACGACATGATGCACAAAGAGCTAGAGGTCTATGTGGATGACATGATTGCCAAATCCGAAACTGAAGAAGACCATGTCCTTCACTTGCAAAAGCTATTCGTACGTTTAAGGAAATACAAACTGCGACTCAATCCAGCTAAGTGCACCTTTGGTGTCAGGTCCGGAAAGTTACTTGGTTTCATCGTTAGTCAACGAAGGATCGAGGTCGACCCTGACAAGGTACGCGCAATCCAAGATATGCCAGCTCCTCGTACTGAAAAAGAAGTTCGTGGTTTTCTAGGGAGATTGAACTACATCTCTAGGTTCATTTCTCATCTCACCGCTACTTGTGAGCTAATCTTCAAATTGCTACGCAAGGATCAGGCCGTCATATGGAATGAGAATTGTCAAGGGGCATTTGAAAGAATCAAACAATACTTGCAAGAACCACCTATCTTGATACCGCCCGTTCCTGGAAGACCTCTCATTATGTACTTAACAGTATTGGTGGAATCCATGGGATGTGTGATTGGGCAACATGATGAAACTAGTAAGAAGGAGCACGCCATTTACTTCTTGAGCAAGAAATTCACTGATGTGGAAAAAAGATACACCCTGCTGGAAAGAACTTGTTGTGCTTTGGCATGGGCTGCGCGCCGGTTGAGACAGTACATGATCTGTCACACGACATGGCTGGTATCAAAGATGGATCCAATCAAATACATCTTCGAGAAACCCGCTCTGACTGGAAGAATTGCCCGTTGGCAGATGCTGTTATCCGAGTATGACATCTTGCATGTGACTCAAAAAGCTATCAAAGGAAGTGTGCTAGCAGACCACTTGGCTCATCAACCGGTGGAAGACTATCAGCCCATACCATTTGATTTCCCAGATGAAGATATTATGGCTTTGAAGGAAGATGAGGTCATAGGAGATGATGAAGGACCCGAACCAGGGGCACGATGGAAGCTTGCATTTGATGGCGCATCTAATGCCATGGGGCATGGGATCAGAGTCGTCCTGATCTCTCCACAGGGTGGTTATACCCCCTTCACAGCAAGACTATGTTTTGACTGCACGAATAATGTGGCGGAATATGAGGCATGAATCTTGGGCCTTGAGGCTGCCATCGATCTAAGAATCAAGATTCTGGAGGTGTATGGAGATTCGGCCCTAGTCATTTACCAAGTAAAAGGAGAATGGGAAACCCGTCATCCCAAGCTGATCCTGTATCATGCTCATGTCTCGAAGCTAGTAGAGTTCTTTGATGAAATTACCTTCCATCACATCCCAAGAGAAGAAAATCATGTAGCAGATGCTTTGGCTACATTATCCTCAATGTACAAAGTGAAGTTTCACAATGAAGCGCCACTTATAAAGGTGGAACGCTGAGACGAGCCGGCATTCTGTTTGTCGATCGAAGAGGTGTCTGACGGCAAGCCATGGTACCATGACATCAAAGTCTACCTCAGAAATCAAGAATATCCTGCAAACATCTCAAGTAGAGATAAAAAGACTCTGAGACGACTATCAGCTAAATTCTTCCTGAATGGGGATGTGCTCTACAAAAGAAACCATGATCTGGTTCTTCTCAGATGTGTGGACAAACATGAGGCAGATTTGCTCATCAAAGAAATCCATGAAGGGTCCTTCGGTACCCATGCCAATGGACATACAATGGCTAGAAAAATCCTAAGGGCAGGTTACTATTGGCTGACCATGGAGTCTGACTGTTTCAGCTATGCAAGGAAGTGCCACAAGTGCCAAATCTACGCGGATAAGGTGCATGTACCCCCAGTCCCTTTAAATGTAATGGCGTCACCTTGGCCGTTCTCCATGTGGGGCATCGACATGATTGGGCCCATTGAACCTAAAGCTTCAAATGGACACCGGTTCATCCTAGTCGCCATCGACTACTTCACCAAATGGGTTGGAGCTACCTCATACGCCAATGTAACAAAGCAAGTGGTGGTTTGGTTCATTAAAAAGGAGATAATATGTCGCTACGGACTCCCCAACAAAATCATCACTGACAATGGCACCAACTTGAACAACAAAATGATGAAAGATTTGTGTGAAAGTTTCAAGATCGAACACCATAACTCTTCTCCATACCGGCCAAAGATGAATGGAGCCGTAGAAGCAGCCAACAAAAACATCAAGAAAATCCTTCAAAAGATGGTGAAAACGTACAAAGATTGGCATGAAATGCTTCCCTTTGCCTTACATGGTTATAGGACCTCGGTTCGCACCTCGACAGGGGCAACCCCGTTCTCCCTGGTGTATGGCATGGAGGCAGTCCTCCCCATTGAGGTGGAAATTCCCTCAATGAGAGTCTTGATGGAGACGAAACTAGAAGAAGCAGAATGGATTCAAGCAAGGTTTGACCAGCTGAACCTAATCGATGAGAAGCGGATGATAGCCTTATGTCATGGTCAGTTGTATCAAAGCAGGCTCAAGAAGGCGTTCGACAAGAAGATCCGCCCTCGAGAGTTCCAAGTAGGCGACCTAGTGCTCAAAAGGATCCTACCTATACAAAAGGATTCGCGTGGAAAATGGACTCCGAACTACGAAGGCCCTTATATAGTGAAGAAAGCTTTCTCTGGAGAAGCCTTGATTCTCACAACAATGGACGGCGAGGACTTCCCGCATCCTGTGAATTCCGATGTAGTCAAGAAATACTATGCCTAATAACAAAAAGAACGCCCGCTAAGTTGAAAACCTGAAAGGGCAACTTAGGCAAAAAGGGGCATCCCGGTGGACTGAAAACTCGAAAGAGCGGTCCAAGCAAAAGTTAGGGATATAAAAAACAAAAGAAAACCCGCTAAGTCGAAAACCTGAAAAGGCGACTTAGGCAAAAGTTGGGAAAAGAAAAAGGCATGTAACTACATTGGGGCAGTCTACTCCTAACATCGGCTGAAGAACTAATCCTTTTGCCATCCTCAGAAGCAGGGTATTGTGGGTTTAGGGTTATTAAGAAAGTAGCAGTCGTCATGACTCAATGGGAACTTCCAATGTTTTCCCTCTTCCCATCTTCATTTCTCTTATTTATCTTATGGAGTTACACCATTAGTGTGCTACCATTCCATGTACTAAATCTTGTTTGACCATCAATAAAGCGCATCTTTTTATTTACCTTGTGTCATTCCCTATCACTAAATGCTATTTTGATAATACAATTTTGAAATAAAGATAATAACATAAAATCTGTTGAAATCATGATTACTTTGATTTGAAAACATCATAAAGGAAATTAACGACTTCCGGCGAGGTGTTGTACCTCTCAGAATTCTCAGAGCAACCACAAGTGATTCCTGTCTATAGCAGAGTCGGCATCTACATAATATACGAATTGCCCATGCAGGCACGAAATGTCGAAAGCTCCATCAGCAGCCATCCATTTGAAACTTCAATGGCGATGAGTTTTTTGCGAGTGCCGAAGGATCGAAAACCCCAAACATCGTACCCTAACCATTTTATCCCATAAAAACCCAAAGCCCAATTTTCATTGGCACTCACAAAAACAAATTCCAAATAAAGCCCAATCATCATTGGCGCAATTCCAACAAAAGCCCAACCATTGCTTGGCACAATCCCAAACCAAATCCCAATTTTCATTGGCACCTAATCACAAATAAAGCCCAATTTTCATTGGCAATCACAACTACAATTTCCTACAAAAAGCCCAGTCGTCATTGGCATTCCTCACATTTCAAACAAAGCCCAATTTTCATTGGCACCTAACCAACCAAAGCCCAATCTTCATTGGCAATCACCAACATACCCAACCAAAGCCAATCATCATTGGCACCTAATCACAAAAAGCCCAATTTTCATTGGCATTCCCCAGTAGAGTTGCAACCCCAAAGCCCAATCATCATTGGCACTCACAAACACTTACTCACAAAAGGCCCAATCATCATTGGCAAACACAAATCATAAATAAAACCAATTCTCATTGGCACTCCCTGCAATTTCCAACCAAAAGTCCAATCATGCTTGGCGTCCGATCACAACCAAAGCTCAACATGCCATTGGCTTCCCCCACATGTCAGCATAGTGCATGCATCATATCAAATTCATTCATTAGCATGCAGCTCATATTCACATCATACTTCTCCTCACAATTGCTCATGTTCCCCAATGAACCTTAATCAAATACTCCCTAATGAGTCATGCTAGTGTTCCCCAGTGAACCTCATTCAAGAACTTCTCCAGTAAGTTTTTCTAAAAATCCCCCAGCGGATCTCTTCCCAAACTGTCCCATTCCCCAGTGGACTAACTCGCAGCCACTAAGGTTCCCCAGTTAAAACTCCCCCAGCGAGTCAACCACCATAACATATCATTATCATGTCACCAGCGTCAGACTGGCGACAATCATATCATATCATTATCATTTCACCAGCGTCAGACTGGCGATGATCATATCACATCATTATCATTTCACCAGCGTCAGACTGGCGATGATCATATCATATCATTATCATTTCACCAGCGTCAGACTGGCGATGATCATATCACCCATTACCATTCCACCAAGACCCACTTGGCGGTAGTCGGTCAAGCATCACTTTCCCCTAGGGATCGACTCTCAGCGTAAGCGGCTGAGTAAGACCACTTTTCCCCAGTGAATCGACCTTCAGCATAAACGACTGAATAAGATCACTCTTATCCTCAGGGATCTACCTCCAGCGTAAGCGGCTGGATATGATCACATCTTTCCTTAGAGATTGACCTTCAGCATAAACGGCTGAATAAGATTGCTTCATCCTCAGGGTCTACCTTCAGCATAAGCGGCTGAACTTGATCGCCCTTATCATCATAGATCGACCTTCAGCACAAACGGCTGAATAAGATTACTCTATCCTCAGGGTCTACCTCTAGCATAAGCGGCTAGATAAGATCACCTATCCTCCTGGATCAACCTTCAGCACCAACGGCTGAATAAGATCGCCTTCGCCCTTAGGATCTACCTTTAGCATAAGCGGCTAGATGAGATCACCCTTATCCCCAAGGATCTACCTCCGGCGCAGGCGGCCGGATATGATCACTTTTGTCCTTAGAAATCTACCTTCAGCGTAAGCGGCTGGATATGATCAATCTTCCCCAGTGAAACCACGTTATCCCCAGTGGAGTCGGATCCTTTTTCTTTAACAAACTCGAGTAACCTTTTGTTTTGTTTTGTCCCCGGTCAGGTCATCTTCGTTGTTTTGCATTCATACCTGCATCGCGAGCATTCACAGCATTGCATTGCGTCCATAGCATTTTCCCGTCAAAATTGGTCAAAAAATAACGTACTCCGTATTTAAGTCTCTTCGACCCGTCGAATTAAAAACTTCACTTTTAAATCTCCGTAACGAAGAAACTTAAATAGGGGTAGCTGTCATACCCCAATTTTTGACCCAATTTTGACTCGTTTAAATCGTCTTTTTAAGGCCGAGAATTTTCGTCGTTTCAGACGAAATTTCGGCAGGGAGGTATTTTAAAATACCTCATTTAGGGTTTCAAAGGTGATAGTTTTAGTTTTATTGTTATTTCATTTTTACTTTAGTTTTTTTATTATTATTTTATTAATTTCGTTTTTTTTTATTTTTTGCTGTTAATTATTTTCTATTTTTATTTTATTTTTATTTTTATGCTGTTATTTTTATCATTTATTTTAATTACTTAATTAATTAATAAGCAGATCCATCACTTTCTTCATCAGATCCATCATTTTCTCCATCAGTTTTTTGTCCCTTTTTGCTTGGTTTCTTGCCATTTTTCTGATTGAACCAAAGATCCAATCTCAACACCTCTGTGCACATCTCCTTTTGTCCATCCAATTTCAATAAAAACACATCAGAACCAAGTGAAAGAGGGGGATTTTTTCACAACAAAAAACACAAAACACAAACAGCACCAAAACACTACACAAAACCTCCTCATCCTCCCCCCACACACCCACACATTCGGCCAACAAAATACCCACACAAAACGGCAGCACAAACCGCGACCTTAACATAACCAAACACAACTACACACTTTCACCACCACCCCACACCCAGCCGCGCAAAAACTACCAACGCCACAACACTTCCAACCACCACTAGGCATCCAGCAACAACACCACTACGCAGCCAGCAACAAACATACACGCCCCCCTAAACAACTCACTCACGGCCACAAAAACACACCACACACACGACCCAAACAGCCACATAAACCGCGGCCAAAACCAGCCCAACACACACCCAAAACCGCCCCAAACACACACACACACACACCCAGCAATACGCAACACAAACACGCAAAAACCACACGGCCCAGCAACAACACAGCAAGAACAAAGCCTTAAAACCAAAACCGAATCAAAACAAAAGAAAAAAGAGGTAGTTTTTCGTTTTTTAAAAGCTAGATCTACACGTTTTCAAAGCGTTTTTGAAAAATCTAAGCACGGATTTGAAAAGAGGGCGAGAAAAGGAGTAAGAAAAACTAATTTTTTTTAAAAAACGGAATTTTGAAATTCCGGCGCGGTGGCGCCGGCGGCGGCCACCGCGCCGGAAAACTTTTCCGGCCACCGGAGAGGGAAGAGGGGGCGGCACTGATTTTCTAGAGAGAAGGGAGAGAAGAGAAAAGTTGGAAAGGTTTAGAGAGAGAAAGAAAGTGGAGAATGAAAGAAATTGTGAAGGATTGGGATATTTATATCCCTCTCCAATCCTGTGCGCATGGGTGCATGCCTTAGCATGCACCCTCGCCTCTCAGGCCCTCTGATTTAAATCAGACGGCCTTGGTTGTCTCCCTTAGTGATCTGATCAGGACCCTCTGATTTTAATCAGACGGTCCAGATTTAACCCCGCTGGCCCAATACATTTGGGCCTGTCTTTTAAGATCTGATTATTTCCTCACTTCCTGCACCCCCATTTTATTTTTTACACCTCCCTGTTTATTTCTTTTATTTTTTTTCTTTGCAATTTTATTTCCTATTATTATTACTTCCTTTTTATTGTTCTTTTATTTTTAACACCTTATTTATTTACTTATCACATCATATTATGCATTTTATTTTATTTGTCATTTTACTTTGCATTTATCATTTTATTTATTTATATATGTCATTAGAATGCATTTAGGAATAAAGTAAATATAAATATGCATTGCATTTATTTTTACATTTTTTTAATTCATAATCCAAAGAAAAGGGGATTTTCATTTTTGAGCCAACACCGTAATCTAATCCCTCGCGTTTAGTTTATTGCATTTAACTTCATTTTGAGTATTAATGCTTTAATCTTCTCATGTTTTTTTTTATTTTATTTTATCAAATTATTATTCTATTTTCAATATATCAAAACATAAAAAACAATTTTCTTTTTGTGAATGAAAAAGGAAAACTTGGGTAGACACCCGACGCTTCCCCGAATGCGGAACGCGAGATCCCCGTCTCGGTCACGTTCAAAGTATTCGTCGTTCGATTAAACTTTTAATAAAACAAAAATAATAAAAACATTTTTCTTTTGTGAGTGAAAAAGGAAAACTTGGGTAGACACCCGACGCTTCCCCGAATATTCGGAAAAGAGGTAGACACTTCACTTTTCAGATATTCGTCCTCCGCTTAAAATCAATCTCAACCCACCAAATTTTATTTCATTCAGGCCCATGCGCGTTTTCAAACGGATGTCATCGCCCAAGCGCGAGTCCGTTTTTTTTATTCAAACTTCTTTCACGCCCATGCGCGTTTTCAAACGGATACTATCGCCCAAGCGTGAATCCGTCTTTTTTCTAAAACAAACTTTTTCGCCCAAGTGCGACTAAACCATTTTCATAAATAAAATCAATCAACACACAAACATTTTCTACAAAGAACTACGTAGCTTTGAATTCTCCATCGCACCAGGAGATACGTAGGAGCAAGATCAAACTCTTGTCAAGCACCCTAATAAAAAACTCATTTTTTTAGTCTTTAAATCATTTTTCTTTCTCTTTTTTCATTATAAACACTTTTTCATGATAATAAGACCATAAACATAAAACTAACACATTTTGAAAGCTAATTAATTAATGGTTCCCGTTTAGTACAACGGATGTGAGGGGTGCTAATACCTTCCCCTCGCATAACCGATTCCCGAACCCGAATTTGGTTGCGATGACCTTGTTCTTGTTCTCAAAGGGGTTTATCGACGTTCCCCTTTTCAAAAATAAAACTTCGGTGGCGACTTTACTGTCTAGCTAGCGTTTTCCGCCCGCGCATTTTCCCCGCCGCTTCACAAGGATTGATGACCTTCTAGATCTGCTCAAGGGAGCGGCAATATTCTACAAGATTGACCTTAGATCCGGTTACCACCAGATTCGCATTAAGTCTTCGGATGTGTCCAAGACAGCGTTCAGAACACGTTATGAACATTATGAATTCCTAGTTATGCCTTTTGGAGTTACTAATGCCCCAACAGTATTTATGGATTACATGAACATGATTTTTCAGCCTTATCTGGATTAGTTTGTAGTAATTTTCATTGATGATATCTTGATATATTCTAAGGACCCTCATGAACATGCCTAACATCTGAGGATTGTTTTGAATATTCTCAGGGAGAAGAAATTATATGCCAAATTTAGTAAGTGTGAATTTTGGTTGTCTGAAGTTATGTTTTTGGGTCATGTTATCTCTGAAGGAGGAGTGACTGTAGATTCGTCAAAAGTTGAAGTTGTCCTTAATTGGGCCAGACCCAAGAATTTGGCAGAAATTAGAAGTTTCTTTGGCTTAGCAAGTTACTATCGAAGATTCATTATGAAGTTTTCTCAGATTGCTTTGCCTTTGACACGTCTCACTAGGAAGGATATGCCCTTTGTATGGGACGAAGAGTGCAAGAAGAGTTTCAGGACTTTGAGGAAGAAATTATCTAAGGCCCCAGTGTTAGCGATACCGGATCCCAGCAAGAGATACATTGTATTCTGCGATGCGTCCTCTAAAGGACTTGGTAGTGTGCTCATGCAAGAAGGTAATGTAATAGCCTATCCTTCGCGACAACTTAAATCTCATGAGGAGAATTACCCTACTCATGATCTTGAGTTAGCAGCTATAGTCTTTGCTTTAAAAGTGTGGAGGCATCATTTCATTGGTGTGCAGTTTGACTTGTTCAGTGACCATAAGAGTTTGAAGTATTTGTTTGATCAACGGGAATTGAACATGAGGCAGAGAAGATGGATGGAATATTTGAAGGATTTTGATTTTGATCTAAAGTACCACCCAGGAAAGGCAAACGTAGTAGCTGACGCCTTAAGCAGGAAGACCCTGATTAGAGCAGAAGTGATGATGCACACTTGTGGTCTGTATGAGAAGTTTAGAGACCTTAATCTCAATGTCACCGAGGTGGATAAGGGTATCATGTTGCACAAGCTGGAGATCACATGTGACCTACGGTTCAGAATCGTACAGGCTCAGGGTGTGGACATGGACCTCCAAAGGAGGGTTGGTCAATCAGAGTTTTCTAAGACATCAGATGGCACGCTGCTGTTTGAAGGTAGGATTTGTGTTCCAAACAATGCAGAATTAAAGAGACTGATTCTGGAATAAGCACATAAGAGTAGATTCAGTATTCATCCGGGAGCCACTAAGATGTACCAAGATTTGAAAAGAGATTATTGGTGGCCTGGTATGAAAACCGACATTGCAGAGTTTGTAGCACGGTGTGTTGTGTGTCAATAGGTAAAGATTGAACACCAAAGGCCAGCAGGGATGCTTGTACCATTGGAAATTCCTCAGTGGAAATGGGAAGAGATAACTATGGACTTCGTGAGTGGATTACCTCGAACTCAGCGAGGGCATGACTCGATTTGGGTAATTGTGGACCAGTTAACCAAGTCTGCTCATTTCTTGTCGGTTAAGACTACATTCAGGGCTTCTCAGTATGCAGAATTGTTTATCATAGAGATTGTGAAACTTCTTGGTGTTCCAACTAGTATTGTCTCGGATAGAGGCCCAATCTTTACTTCTCATTTTTGGAAAGCTTTTCAGAGGGCTTTAGGAACGAGGTTAAAGATGAGTACGTCTCATCATCCTCAGACAGATGGTCAATCCGAAAGAACTATTCAGACGTTTGAGGATATGCTACGTGCATGCATCTTAGAAGATGGAGGAAGTTGGAATGATCACTTGCCTCTGATTGAATTCTCTTACAACAATAGTTACCATTCCAGTATAGGGATGACACCTTATGAAGCGTTGTATGGCAGGAAGTGTAGGACACCACTATGTTGGGCTGAGGTTGGAGATAAGAGTATTTTGGGACCCGAGATTATTCAGGAGACTACCCTGAAGATTAAATCCATTCAGGATAAGATTAAGACTTCTCAGAGTCGTCAGAAAAGTTATGCAGATAAGAGGTGAAGGCCTTTAGAGTTCGAAGTGGGAGATCATGTGTTCCTGAAAGTTACACCTAAGTTGGGTCTACGAGGAGTTTTCAGGACAAAAAAACTTTGTCCAAGATTTATTGGGCCATTTCAGATACACAAACGCGTCGGTCCGGCAGCTTATCAGTTGGCTCTGCCACGGGGTATGTCAGGATTGCATGATGTTTTCCATGTCTCTCAGTTGAGGAAATTCATTCCCGATCCTTTTCAGCCAATAGAGTTGGACACTATCGACTTGAGATCAGATTTAACATTTCAGCTTGAACCAGAATAGATTGTTGATCGTGATGTCAAGTCCCTGAGGAACAAAAAGATTCCAATTGTCAAGGTTTTGTGGAAAGGTTCTCCCGACGGAGAAGCTACGTGGGAGCTAGAATCAGATATGCAAAAGAGTTATCCGCATCTATTTTCAGGTAAATTCTAAATTTCGAGGACGAAATTTCTTTAAGGGGGGTAGAGTGTAATATCCCGAGTAGACGCGACTTTTATCGGGATCCAACAAGATACGACCAAGTAAGGGAAAAATTGTAATTATGAGATGGAAGGGCTTTATATAGGGGAAGATTGAGATTTTCTTCATTTTCTCATCTCCTTTCTCTCTCTAGAATCAGAATTTCCTCTCCCTCTCTCTCTAGAAATTCGGCCCTCACCCTCACCATGTCTTAATCCATCAATTTTCTTCCCAAATCTCTTGAATCACATGCAAGCTAACTTTGGGAAACTTGGAGCAAGAGAAAGTTAAGGAAAATCGGGTAAAGAGGAAGAATTCAAGATAGGGTTTTGAGAAGATTTTGGCAAGGAACAAATCAAACTATAAGGTGAGTTCCTTAGAGTAGCCTATCCCTTTTGGGTCATAATTGATTGAGTATTACAACAAAATTTCTAAGGTTTAGGAAAAAGGATAGTTTTTCCCCCTTTTGATACATGTGACTAATTTCTGTTTAATCCTTGATTCCAGTATGCTTTTATAGATTAAAATGAGTCCCTGGCTTGTTTTAAAGATCACTGGACAATTGGGTACCAAGATTTTGAGATAAAACATGTTTTCTAGAACTCTGAGTTCTGCTACGGTCGCAGAGCGACCGAGACTTTGCTCTACGAACTAGTGGAGTTTTACTACCGACTTACTTCGCCTGACCATCGCCTAGGGTTTGCTCTGTGAAGCTTCATACCCAGAATCTAGGCAGATGCATCACGAAGTGAAGTTCTTGGACGCTCTGCGAAGCTACCCAGGTTGGGTCGCAAAGCGAAGTAGTCCAGAATTGCTTTTCTTAACAAATAGTTGTACCATGCCAATGATCTTTGAAATGCTTTGGAATATAAATACTCATGAGCCATCAAGCATTAACCTAGGTTAAACACATGTATCATATAAGAGTGATGGGTAATTTATCCACATGTTTTCAGATTAGTTAAGGGTTAGATTTTCAGGATACCCTTAACCAGGCAGATTAGGGAGTACCGTAGTCAGAGGTACCAGGTTTTTCCCAGTCACAGGTACATTTATATGTACATCAGGACGTGCCTCAGCTGTTTACGTCAGAGTGACACTGAGGGTACACGTAACAGTTCAGGATAATATCAGGAATAAATATTTAATTAATTATCAGGATAAATCGTGTGTCTTCTGTGTTCTCGTCAGGTAGAGACAACAGGGGGTTTCAGATACAGCAGGAACGGGCAGGAACTTTCCGCGAGGATAACCACACACACAGGCAAGAGGAGTCCGGTGACTAGCCTCAGATATGAATTTTCACCGGTTATCAAGGGAATGTACTCCAGGGTTACTCCACTCGGGGGCATTCCGTAAAATCAACTCAGATAATAATATTTGTTACACGCTAACATACTAACAGTTAATATCAGGAAAACACTTTAATGTTATCAGGCAGGTATTAGTTATCAGGCAGATATCAGTTATCAGGCAGGTAGCAGTTATCAGACAGTGATCCTAGGTTTCCCCTCAATCACTAAGTTAGTAGAACGTAGTCCAGTTTTCATGACTACATAGTATAGCAGGGACAGGCAGGTATAAACCCTATATGGGATGAGTTTAGTGCTTAGCGATCATAAGTTTCCCCGAGATTGCCAATAGTTAGTGAATGGCGACCCTAGGTTTCCCCGAGGTTGCCAACAGTAGGTTGGGTGGAGCTCACTGAGACATTATGTCTCATCCCATTCCTTCTGATGCAGGTTCACAGGTAGCACGCAACAAAGGTAAGGAGAAGGCTATGGACTGATCGTGCTGGTTTTAAGTTTGATTCTAGATGTTCTTTACTCAGATATTGTATTATGTTGTACATCTTCAGAGATGTTTTGTATTAGGAGACAAATGTATTGATACTCTATGTTTATGTATCATTATCAGTTAAACTTTTTGTATTGTAAATTAATGTATCCAGTACGAAATTTTAATACTTGTATAAGATCCTAGGCAATCTATATACGAGTGTTACAGATTGAACTTCCTAGGGTGTGGAAAATCCCTAAGTTCACAAAATTTGCTGGTGACACCAGTGAATCCAAAGTTGAACATATTGCTCGTTATCTGACTGAGGCAGGGGACTTTGCAAATAATGAAAATTTAAGAATGAAATACTTCCTCCAATTCTTTGACAAAGAATGCCTTCACATGGTTTACTACTTTTTCCCCACATTTAATCCATAATTGAAAACAATTAGAAAGAGTATTCCATGAAAAATTTTACATTGGCCAATCTAAAATAAGTTTGAAAGAGTTGGCTAGTGTTAGGCGTAAAATGCTAGAATCTATTGACAATTATCTCAATAGATTTAGACTATTGAAGGCTAGGTGTTTCACCCAAGTTCCTGAACATGAATTAGTCGAAATGGCTGATGAGGGTCTTGACTATTCCATTAGGAAAAATTTGGATACTCAATATTTAAGAGATATGACCCAGTTGGTTGATAGAGTTTGACAAGTCGAAAGACTGAAGGCTGAGAAAGCCAGAACTCATAAGTATCTTAAAAAAGAAAAGGTCACATATGTCGAAACGAACGGCATTGACCAAGATTTCGACATAGCTTATGAGGATGTCGAAGATAATGAGGTTAATGTTGTAGAATTGAAATCTGGTCCTCCTTATACCAATAAATTATTGAGGCCATCTGACGGGAAAAATCCTGCAGAACCAAAAAATGACAAATATATTCCCAAAAATTATACATTTGATATAATAAAATGTGACAAAATATTTAACCTCTTAGTAGTTGATGGACAAGTTATAGTACCTAAGGGTTTAAAAACTCCTCCATTAGAGCAACGTAAAAAGAGAGGTTTTTGTAAGTTTCACAATTATTTGGGACATAAAACCTCACATTGCGTTCTTTTCAGGGATCTTGTTCAGAAAGCTTTGAACAAAGGAAGGTTGAAATTCGGAGAAAAAGCTAAGACTCAGATGCAAGTAGATGCAATGTACACAGAGCCAGCATACTGTATGGTGGTGGATGCCATAGTCGAAGCTGTAGAGAACCTGACTGTCGAAGGTAATGCTGATGTTGCTGAATGTCAAATGGTGGAGGTTATTGAAGGCCCCAAAAGCCATGTTGAGAAAGTTTCTAAGTCTCAGTATGTTGAAAAAATGAAAGTTGTTTTCCCAATGGCTGAAGTGGAACTGATAGATTTCCTCAACCGTTGTAGACTAAAAAACTCAGAAGTCGCACTCTGCCCCAGATGTAGTGTAGTCTTTGATAAGGAAGCCACAAAGGCCTTGAAAGCTTCAAACCCCAATCTAAGAAAAGGGGGATGTGGTTTGCTGACCACAGGCCTAAATTTTCTTTTGATAGGAGCTTTATCCCATTCACTAATTCATCTTCAACCACCACTCATTTTTCCAGAGATGGTCGACCAAAAACTTTTGTGCCTAAAGCAAAAGCTCCTGCTGGGAAATGGATTCACCCAACCCAAGAGATTTCTCCAGTTGGGAAAACCAAAATGGAGAAAGGAAACACCAGTGCTGCTGGCGAAGTGTGATGTTATGGATTCAGATTTTATGGATTTTGATCCCGATTTTGATGTTATTTGTAATGTTGTTTCAATACTCCCTGCGGAGTGTGATGTTATTTCTGAAGTCGAAGAGTCTGATGAAGATTTCAACCCAGAGCCTATGGCCAACAAGCTAATGTGCTATTATATTACAAACTATGGTTGTGTGATGAACAGAAAGCCATGTTTGAAAAACCAGATGGTTCAATGAAAGTCATTTGAAGCCTTTGTTTATACAAGCTAGAGTGGATGAAGTGGGTGTCAACAAAGTTCTTGTTGATGGTGGAGCTGCAGTAAACCTGATGCCCCAATCCTTGCTGAGGAGGATTGGAAAGTTTGATACAAACTTAAAGCCCACAATATTATTCTCTCCAATTATGAGGAAAAAGCTGGATATTCGCTTGGTGCCCTCCAAGTTAACTTAACGGTGGGAACCATAACAAGGCCTACACTTTTAATGGTGGTGCCTTCCAAGGTGAACTTTAATTTACTCTTAGGCAGAAAATGGATACATGAAATTGGGGTTGTGCCCTCTTCTATGCACCAAAGAATCTCCATCTGGAGAGATGGTGGTTTGGTGGAAAACATCGAGGCAGATCAAAGTTACTTCACTGCTGAGGTGAACCATGTCACCGGAAAAACCTTTGATAAGAATTTGGCAAATATAGCGCCATGCTGTGCAGCTGAATCTGGTTTTATCGACCAGGAAAATGTTTGCTATCTCAGGCTGCACCCTACCCATGGATTCATGTGGGAAAGGGAGTACCCAGAGAATGAATCTTTGGAGGAAGAAGTAATTCGCCCAACTGGGTGGAATATTGATGACAATTATTCTGTCTTAACAAGAAGTTTGGACAAGGATTACGACCTATATGGCCGAAAATAAAATAAAAAAGGCTTTAGGGGCCGAAATGCAACAAAAAATGGTTGTGGGAACCATAGATAAAATGTTTGTCGAAAACATTGATGAAAAAATTGTTGAGAGCCAAAGGCTTGACTGCATATATGACGAAGAGCCTTTGGGTTTTGAAAAAGATCCCTCTCCTTTGACCAAGAAAATCCAAGCTCAAGATCCTTTGGAGGAAGTTGACTTGGGAGATGGATCAATCAAAAGACCAACTTATATTAGTTCTAAAATTGATCTAGATTTGAAGGTTCAGACAGTTGAACTCTTGAAAGAGTTCAAAGACTGTTTTCTTGGGACTACAGTGAGATGCCTGGATTAAACAGGGAAATGGTGGAATTGAAGTTACCAATTCAACCAGATAAGAAGTCAGTAAAGCAACTTCCAAGAAGGTTTGCACCTCAAATTATGTCAAAAATCAAAGAGGAAATCGAAAGACTCCTCAAAAGCAAGTTCATTAGAACTACAAGGTATGTCGAATGGTTAGCTAATATTGTTCCTGTTATTAAGAAAAATGGGACACCAAAGGATTTAAATAATGCTACACCAAAGGATGAATATCATATGCCAGTGGCAGAAATGCTAGTTGATTCGACAGCAGGATTTGAATATTTAAGTATGCTTGATGGTTATTCTGGCTATAATCAAATCTTTATTGCTGAAGAAGATGTGTCGAAAACATCACTTCGTAGCCTATGAGCCTTAGGCACTTACGAATGGGCAGTGATGCCTTTTGGCCCAAAAAATGCTGGTGCTACATACCAAAGAGCAATGAATTCAATGTTTCATGATTTTATTGAAAATTTTATGCAAGTTTACATTGATGATATTGTTGTAAAATCTTCGTCTAAAGATGGACATTTAAATCACCTTCGGCAATCATTTGAAAGAATGAGAAAATATGGATTGAAAATGAATCCACTAAAATGTTCCTTCTGTGTATGTGCAGGTGACTTCTTGGGATTTGTCGTACATAAAAAAGGCATTGAAATCAACTAGAATAAAAATAAGGCTATCCTGTAAACTAAGCCTCCTTCGACCAAGAAAGAGCTTCAGTCTTTATTGGGGAAAATCAACTTTCTAAGAAGATTTATCTCAAACTTAAGTGGCAAAACACAAGCTTTTTTGCCATTACTTCGACTGAATAAAGATGATAGTTTTCACTGGGGGCAGGAGCAACAAAAGGGTTTCGATGCAATCAAAGATTATTTGACAAAGCCTCCAATTTTGTTGCCTCCAATTAGGAATAAAAACATGAAATTGTATATTTCAGCATCTGATTCAACCATAGGGAGTATGTTAGCCCAGGAAGATGATAATGGTGTCAAAAGAGCCATATATTATCTTAGTCGAGTTTTAAATGATGCTGAAACTAGGTATAGTCCCATTGAAAAATTGTGTGTATGTTTGTATTTTTCATGTACTAAACTTAAGCAATATATAAATCCTATTGATGTTTATGTTTATTCGCATTTTGATGTTATTAAACGTATGTTGTCTAAACTAATTCTACATATTCAAATTGGAAAATGGGCTTTAACACCCTCTGAATATTCACTAACTTATCAGCCTTTAAAAGCAATTAAAGGTTAAATTGTTGCTGATTTTATAGTAGATCATTCTTTGGTCGAAATAACACAAAGTTATGTGAATAAAAAGCCTTGGACTTTATATTTTGATGGTTCTAGCAATAAAAATGGTACTGGAGTTGGTATATTGATAATTTCTCCTTTAAATATACCAACAAAATTCAAATATAAGATAAATGGTCATTGCTCCAATAATGAGGCTGAATATGAAGCCTTGATGACAGAATTGCAAATGTTATTGGAACTGGGGGCAAAAGATGTTGAAATAAAAGGAGATTCAGAATTGGTGGTGAAACAATTAACAAAAGAATACAAATGTATCAGTGAAAATTTAATCATGTATTTTGTTTCTGCTAATTCATTGTTAAAACATTTCGACTCTATTAACATACAACATGTGCCTCGAATTGAAAATCAAGAGGCAAATGACCTGGCACAGATTGCTTCAGATTACAAAGTTCCAAAATGTCAACTTCAAGAATTGATTGAAATCAAAATAAATTGATTTCAACAGATTTTTCTTTGACACAATTGTCAATGGCAAAAATTCGGGGGGGGGGGGGGGGGGGGGGGGGGGGGGGGGGGATGGTTTAGTTACTGAAAACTTAGAAATTTTTGAAATTTTTGCCATTGACAATTTGAGGAACAATGATTGGCGAAAACCAATTATCGAATATCTTGAGAATCCATCAGGAATAGTTAGTCGAAAGATTAAGTATAGAGCTTTAAGTTATGTAATCATTGGAAATGAATTATTCAAAAAGACTCCAGAAGGAGTTTTGCTTAAATGTCTTGGTGAAAATGAGACATATTTAGCAGTTTCCAGTGTTCATAGTGGATCATGTGGTTCTCATCAAGCAGGTCATAAAATGAAATGGCTTTTATTTCAACAAGGTGTGTATTGGCCAACTATGCTGAAAGATTGCATAAAGTTCACAAAAGGTTGTCAAGAATGTCAAAAACATGCAAGGATACAACATGTACCTGCAAGTGAGTTACATTCAATTGTAAAACCTTTGCCTTCTAGAGGTTTGGCTCTAGATTTAATTGGCGAAATTCACCCTTCTTCATCAAAAGGTCATTGTTATATTTGGGTGGGAATAAACTACTTTACTAAGTGGATTGAAGCTATTTCTTTGCCTAATGTTGATCAAGAGGCAGTTATTAGTTTTATCCAAAACTATATTATTTATAGGTTTGATATTCCTGAAATCATATTATGCACAAGCAAATGGTTAAGTCGAAGCTGCAAACGAAATTATCATTAACTTGATTAAAAAACAAGTGGGTCAAAAACCCAAGAATTGGCATAAAACTTTGGATCAAGTTTTATGGGCTTGTCGAATTTCTCCAAAAGAATCAACAAATTCTACACACTTTCGACTAACTTTTGGTCATGATGCAATCTTACCAGTTGAAATTTGTCTACAATCAACTAGAGTTCAAAAACAGATGGAAATTCCAACAGATCATTATTGGAATATGATGTTTGATGAGTTAGTTGATTTAGATGACGAAAGACTGACTGCATTACAAGTTCTTTTAAGACAAAAGGAACTTGTTGCAAAATCTTATAATAAAAAGGTTAAGTCTAAATCTTTCTCTTTAGGAGATTTGGTTTGGAAAGTACTTTTGCTTATGGATAAAAAAGATAGAGTTTTAGGCAAATGATCCCCAAATTGGGAAGGTCCATTTAAGATTTTGCAAGTTTTTTCAAATGGTTCATATGAGATAGAAGAATTAGCTTCTGATAGTCGAATATTTTGTATAAATGGCAAATACTTAAAGAAATATAAGCCAATGTTGCAAGAAGTTAAAATATCTCAAGAGTAATTTCACGGCAGATTGAAAATATGGCATTTTGATAAATATAAAATTAATGCCAAAAGACAATTGTCGAAACAGAAGACATTGTCAGAATATTACATCAAGTGGATATTGTCATGTTACACATCATCATGTCAACACCAAGCAAAAAAAAAGGGAAACTATCTAGTCAAAATGCATATATAATTGAATTCACAATGTTAGATTTGTCTTTAATCTTTCATAGGTTGCTTCAGTTTGAGATCACAGAAAGCCTCAGCATCAGTCATCTTTGTAATTTCGACTTAAAGCTTAGCAGCATTGTCATAGTGCTTGATAGCTGCTGTGGCCTTCCAATCCATTTGTGTTTTGACTGAATTGGCATCTGAGTTGTCAGTTTCTACTAGCATCTCTTCAGCACTCTTTATCTTTGCTTGAAGACTTTCGACTTCCTTTTTCTAATTGGAGATGCTGGTCCTTAGTTCCATTTTTTCATCGTCTTTCTTCTTGGCCATTTCTTCCAGTTGAAATGCTTCAGACTTCTTGAGGTCTCCTTTGCTTAACTCACCTTGTCGAAATTTGGTTTTGGTTTTGATCTGATCAGAATGTTCTTGTTTCTTTTGAACCTGTCTGGCTGACTGTTCTAAGAAAGGCTCAAATTCGACAAGAAAAACCATTAAAGATTCATTACGAGAACTTTCAGGAGAGTTCAAGAGAGTCTCCACCAAACCTTTGACATCATAGTAATTGCGAGGATCTTGACGAAGCCTTTGGAAGAAATCCACCTGTAAGACCTTGTCTTTTAGTTTTTGGATCAATTCTCCATGGGTACTTACAGGGAACTCTGTCCCAACTGAAGTCGAAGTTTTTGGAATTTGGTTGGAAGAAGAACTCTTGCTACTCCCAACTAGTTTTAAGGCAGCAAGAGGATCTTTGGCCTTTAACTCTTCAAATTCTTTGTGGCTCAAAGAGTTTGGAAGTTTGAAGCTGACACAACATTTGATGTATAAATGACTTCATCTTCTGACTCTGAGGTCAAAATATTTGGTCCATCAGAAGATTCATTAGAAGATTCATCAGAGGGTGTTTCGACTCTTTCACTGTTTAGTTCTTCATTCCTTGAAGGAATTTGGTCATCTGTTTCGACCATGTTAGTTCCTTCATTTGGTTGAGGATTTTGGTCTTCAACCATATCATCATTTTCATTTTCTTCTGCTTCTGGGGAAGATGGAGGAGATTGTGGCAAGTCCCTGATGGCCTGCTCTTGCTCAGTGAATTGGTCAGAAGCTCCGACCCTTCGTTGTTGAGTTGGAGAAGGATTGGTAATGTTTGCTTGTGCTGCTTGCAGAGGGCTGGTTGTTTCTTCTTCAGCAATAGTCTCCAAAATAGGAGAAGTGATCGAAGGGAGATGAGTCATTTATGTTGGTGGAGGAGTAGTTTCTTGACTTGGATTGTCAATCGAAGACGCATCCTACATAAAATGGCAAAGTCAGAATTTGTTAAAATGATTAGTCAAAACAAATAATGGGTCAAAAAGCAAAATGTAAAGCAAGTTTTCTAAAAAAATCTTTACCTTTTCAGTAGCTCCTGGACAAGAATTTGCACTCTCAGGTCCTTTGCTGGAGTGACTTTGTTTTTGTTTTTTTGAATTTTGGATTAGGGGGAAGATAAGAACCATCTGTTTCGCCAGCTTCGACATTAAGTCTTGAAGTGTCATCACCAGATTTTGCTTTCTTCTTTGTTTTCTTTGTTTTTTCGACACCAGAGGAAGTGTCTTCGACAGTTTTGCCTTTGTTTGTTTCTTGTGGAATCACTTCTGCTGGTTGTTGTTTGTGTGGTTCTGAGGCTTTAGTAGTTGTTGTTGCCTCTTGATTTTTGCTGGTGGCTTTCAACTGTACATTCAAAAATATGAAAATTAAGTAAATGGATGAAGTTACCATTATTTGGTCGAAGATTGAAAGAAACTTACTGCTGAACTTTTGTAAGCTTTTGAAGAGGTTGCCCTCTTGGTTTTCTTGCTAGTAGTCTTTGATGTTGACTCACTAGTTCTCTTTCGACTCTGAAAAATAAGAAATTTGAGTTAAGTTTTCGACATAAAGATGCATTTATTTCTGGTGAAAAGTGTTGACTCTTACCTGTTTTTCTTGAGTTCTGGCTGGTGGTTCTGAATCATCTTCAGATTCTATTTCGACCGCATTAGATTGTGCTTTTCGACGGGGAATGGCTGTATAAAAGTTGTTTTATGTTAGACAAAGCACAGAGAAGTGAACAAAAGCAAGAGGAAATCTTTTAAGACATTTTGTGTCACCTGCTAAAGGTGTATTTCCTTTGACTTCGACATGTTGAAGATCAATGTGTAAGTGACCTTTGAAGTCGAATAAATATTGTTTAGCCCAGACTACTTTATCCCTCTGTGGTTTCAAAGTTTCTTGTAACCAAAATGAAACCAAGAATGACAGTTGGTGAAAAGGCTAAAGTGAAGTCTGCACTGGGTAATGGTGGAAATTTTACACAATGAAAATCCAAAGCTAATTTATACATCTTTATCTTTTACATGAAGAGGAAAAGTTAGCTTTGAAAGTTTTTCAGTTATTTTTTCTTTTAAAACTATTGCAGCTTCTCTTACAGTTTTTTCGACATTCATTGGATTATACACAACTTCAAAGAATTTTTGAAAAGCCTGGGTTTCTTTGATATGCATACCTTGGGTCTTTTTACCTTTTTTCTGCAAAGAATGAAAAGGATTTGTCAGGTTGGCAAGAATAGTCAAATCATCAACAAGCTTTGAATAGAAATATTCATTCCACCATTGATCAAAATCTTCAGTGCATAAGTGAGATGTTTGAAAAGAAAGTTTAGTGAAATGGGGGGCTTGATCAGTCGAATTCTCCAAACGTTGAAGAAACTGAGCTTCTGTCATTTGAAAGAACCCTGTACAAATTTCTTTAGGTTTTTTCAAATTGGAGAAGGTCAAAATTGGCTTAGGCCAAATTGTCTTGCCACTAAGTTTGGGTAATAATGCAACATCCCAAAGCCAGCTTTGCCTGTAGCAATCCTAAGGGACAAGAGGCTTGGAGTCAGATATGCTTTCCAAATTTCGACACTTTCGTCGAAATATTTAGGGTTTTGAGCTGGAAATTCCCTTTTAAACCAGTCTGAAACTACGCTTCGACAGACGAAAGGGGACATTGTTGAGTCGAAGGAATCACATTTTAAGAAAATGTTGAAGTATTCCTTGAAGATTTGGATTGTTGGGAGGTTAATTTCTCTTCTTTTGAGATAAGCCATTCTTACTCCTTCTGTACTTCAACTGCTTATCTCATCCTTGTACATTGGTGGGGTGAAAAATTTTAATTGTTTTTCAAAAGTGGGCACCAACCACAATTGGAAAAGCCAGAGAGGTCCAGAGAGCGCCAACTCTTTGTTTTCTGCCAGCTTTTTCATGATTTGGCTTGCAACACCTAATGAATCAAAAAGGGTGCCTAGAAGTAGTTTGTTGAAACAAAAGAGATTTCCTTCATGCAATTGAATGGCCATGTTCTTGAATTTCTTGGCTACTTGTAAGGAACCAGAACATAAAACAAAGTGGGAAAGCCAAAATGTGAGAAAGGCTATATGCTCTTGATCAGAGACTTCTTGAGTGGTTTTGTCAAAGTGGTCAGTCAGAAAGTTACTATAACTGGATCTTGAGACAGGGAAGTCGAAATCATTATCTCCACTAATTTTTGTAGGGTCATAGACTTCACCTGTTGGTAGAAGACCAGTGATGGCTGCTACGTCGAAAAGAGTGGGTGTGAGCATACCACACTTCAAGTGAAGGGTGTTGGTTGAGCTTTCCCAGAAATGAAGAGAAGCCAAAAGCAAAGTTCCATAATAATTTAAGCCAGTTTTCGACAACTGGATTAAGTCGAAAATACCTATGTTTTTCCAAAATTCTTTTTTCTTAGGTTCGACCTTATTTAGCCATTCTAAATATGTCGAGTTGTTGGTTGAGGAAGGGGCTGATATAAAAACCCTTCGAGGAGCATTCATGAAATGCATGTGGAAAGGTCCTTCAGTAAAAATCCTAGGTTTTGCAATATCCCACCCAGGAAAATAGGTGTGTAGTTTCTCCATATCCTTATTAGTGTCTAACATGGGTCTTAGAAACCCATAAACAACATTATCAACTGAATAAGGAATTATTACTTGGGATTGCAAAATTTTAGCCTTATCTTCATCAACTTCAGGCTGAGGGGCGAAACTTTGCATGTTCTTTTTAGGAAGAACATAAACATTAGCAGCGAGGGGAACTTGAATACTCTGAGAAGATGGAGACACCATTGGAAAGCTTAGAGAAAATGGTGAAGCTTTTGTGAAAAGAGAATTGATTTAAATGAAGGTTTGATGGTCTAAGAAAGCTTTGAAGCTTGCGAAACTTCTATAGAGTTCTTGAGTTTTTAGAAAATGGAGAGAGAGCAAGAGAGAGAAAATTTCATGAAAAGTGAAGAAGAAGAAGAAGAAGAAGAAGAAGAAGAAGGGTTTGGCTTTTATAATAGTGGGAGGGAGAAAAGCTTAATGAAACCTTTGGGTTCTAAACCTCTAAAAAGCTGTCACGTGGTCAAAAAGGGAGATAAGGGGATTTTTGAGAGTTTTGTGATGATGATTGATTAAACCCCACTAACTTTTCAACTGGATGTGGTGACCCACAAAATCTCAAGAAAGTGGCGCAGTAATGATAAAAAACTTGGAATCAGTTTCAAAATACTCCCTCCGTTCCTTTTTAACTGTCACTTTTGAAGAAATTTTTTGTTCCTTTTTAACTGTCACTTTCAAAGTTCAATACAACTTTAAATATTGTTTTACCAATATTATCCTTAGTTATTTATTACGGAGAGAGAAATATATGAGATGATATATTAAATGAATAAGGTTATTATAGTAAAAATATAAATTATTGTATCAAAAGTAGTGACATTTATAGTTTGTCTTGGTTTGTGGAAAATGTCAAAATGTGACAATTAAAAAGGAACGGAGGTAGTAACGTTTTGAGCAAAAATGATGTCATTGTTCAGATAATATGTAAAGTTTTCAAAAAGGTCAGGTTTCTCCTTCATTTTTCAGTCAAAAATGACATTTTTGGGGGACAATTTTGTAGCATATAATTTTGATTCCCTAAGTACAGAAAAAGAATGCAACTTTCGACTGGAAGAGGGTCAAGATTGCAAGTACTCCAAGTCCAAGAGCACAAGATTTGCCTAAGTCCAAAAGAGAGCTTATGGAGTTCGACTGAATGGTATTTCAACAGAGAAGAAGAAGATTTTGACTGTAAAGCTTTTCTGAAGATTTTGATTTCTCTTTGAAAGGGCAAGTTTGAAGGTTCAAACACGTGGAAATCATCTTAAAGCTGTCGAAATGATATAGTTTCTAGCCGTTAGGTTTTACAGTTATTATATCTCTATGTATATATAGTAGTTTTTCATAAGAAAAACCGGTCACAAATTATTATTGCTCATAATTCTAAAACACTGTTTTTCATTATTGCTCATAATTCTAAAACACTGTTTTTCATAAGTACGGAAGTAGTAAAATACTATGGCGTCTCTCATGCTCTTTATTGCTCATAATTCTAAAACACTGTTTTTCATCATAAAGCATGGCAGTCATCATGCTCTAATGCTTCGACTTGTTATTATTCTTATTTTTATTTTTATTATTTGGTGTGAAAGGAACATTCATGAAATAAATAAAAAATAAAATAATCACAAAGCAAAATAAATTAATAGACATAGACTTAACTTCCTTTAAGTAACTGTACCATGTTAAGATCCTCTCTATTTTTCTCCTTCTATTTTTTCCTTCATTACTATGGTTTTGAAGAGTTTTTTTAGTGCATATTAAATAATTGAATCAATCAGATGATATTTTATTATATCTATATTTTCAAAACTTTTGTAATATAAAATATAGAGAAAATAAGATATGGAGAAGATCTTGACTCAACAATATCTAATTAACTTCATTCACCTATTACACATGTTTAACTTTATCTTTTTAAGTTATACATATGCACATGTTTAATTTGTCGAGTTGAAATTACAGACAACCATAACTATAAAGTGTAGAAATCAACCAAAATTTACTTCTTAAAGTCACAATGTACTTGCATATATTTTGTTCCATTTGTTCCCTATTGACCTTAACAGCCAACACAACAGACAAATTTTCACCTTGTGGTCACCATTGTTTAGTCACTATAAGCAATTAATAACATATAAAAATGTCGCCATTGTTTCTACAGTATTATTATGTACGAGTGGTGTGGCACTCCTGTAGTACCTAGCCTCTGATTACCTATATACAAACACCCGCATAAGTCGGGAACAATTAATATCAAACAAAGACTTTCTCCAATCACTATTATAAATAAATATTCATATTTTCTTCTTCAGATTCATAGAATATATGATTTATTTAAACTATATTATAAATTAGATTTATTAATTATTCAATGAACCTGAAAAGATAATATTCATTTATAATAGTGATCGGATGCAGTATGACACTAAATTTGATACGTATATTTATTTAGACTTAAATACATTTGATCTTTTTTTTTACAAAAACAAAACGATATTCATTCATTCAAATCGATAGAGTACATTATTCAACACCGCTAAAAACGTAAAAGATGAATCTGTGAGCAAACTCACAGCATCCAAGTTAATAGCATATAACAGCATTAGCCTAAAAAAATATATGATAAAATTAAAGTGACTGGAATACACATGTCTCCGGATCTGCAATGTTGACGCTCAAATCTTTGATTGAATAATCGATCTTTCAATATGAATCAGATGAAACTGCAATATGACGGAAAATCAAACAACGCCGCACAAGACGACGAACAACACACCACCACACTCAGATGGCGAAATCACGAAGAAAAAACTTAGATCTATGTGAAAATCACTTATTTAGATTGAAATAGAGAGGAAAAAAAATGAAGAAGGGTGATTTCAGGTCCAAAATTGACCCAAAACCACCCCTCAATGAAGACACTGGAGGAGAAAACCTAGAGAAAAAAACTAGGGCCGGCTTGTTGGAGAGGCTTAGACCGGGAAAATTAAAACCAATTCTTACTTGATTTCTTATTTTTAAATACATTTGATCTTGTTTCTTTTTTTAAAAAAATCAAGTTTTGGTCTTCATATTTTAAAAACGGGTCTGTCAGTTCCCAATTTTTAAAAAAAATTTCTTGAGTTTTCATCGGTCATCTCATTTTGGAGTAATTTTTTATGATGTGGCCAATGCATTTATGATATGACAGCGTTTATTAGATATTTTTTTGCTGACATGAATATTCAGTATCACCTAACAAGCACGGTCACGTCATAATTGAATAGATCACATCATCAAAAGTGATGAGATTAGGAACCAAACTTTTTTTAAAAAATTGATTTGGGACCAAAAATCTAATTTTTTAAAATGGGTAGACCAAACTTTTTTTCTTCTAAAAATAGGAGAATAAAAGATACATTTAAATTATTTATTTATTATAATTAAATAACATATGAATATTTTTTGACGCAAAATAAGATGTAAAGATTATTAATAAAAAGATTTAAATTGAGAATCGAGCAAAATACATATGCATCAAATTATAGCAATTTGTTTTATTACGAAAATATTTTAAACAAGATAGTTTTTCATCTTCATTTATCTCCTACTAAAAAGCTAAACATAATGTAATTAAATTTAATATCTTTAACTCCATCTGATCGTCATTTCTTTAACATGTCTTTATAACCAATGTAGATGTTTTTAAATGTGTGTAACGAGTGCCTAAATTGTGTCGAAGCAAAAAAATAAAGTTTTTTTGCCTTTGTTTGGGTTTGCGGACAGTGACACGTGTTGTACAAGTATCATACAGGTGTCAGATATGGAGACACGATTAATTTTGGAGGTGTCCATGCTTCATTGAATATTAGTGTATCAATTTTTATTTTTAGTATCTAGGTTGGAGTATATATCCTGTTTGTATTTATTTTCTAAGGAAATATTAACAAGCATCATAGGGGTTACGAAGTTTAAAAACGGAATTTTTTTTTTTTTTGGTCAATTTTAAAAGCTAAATTTTATCTTGAGAAAGATGTATTTTACACCTTACAACTTTAGAAATGGACATTTTCTACTTATAATATATCACTTATTTCCTTTTTTACCTTCTTAACAAGCACATGATACTATTTTCAAATATTATTCTTTCGTTGTTGCTTCAAATAAACTTTGTCCTTATTGGTATACAAGTTTTTATATTAAATCATACAACACATCTGTTGCATTAAACATTTTAAAATGGAAACATCATTGCCTCTTGCTAGTGATAGTTTTTCATATAGTTGGTTATCAAACTCACATAAATCCCCTGTGAATTACCTTGATGATGAGCCTCATAGAGACTCTTTTAATAGTTTCTATGGAGATAGCACCTCAAATAATAGCCAAAACTTCAATTTTGGTACTTGCATCTCTCAATCAAATGTTGTGGTTGTTCATGCTGATGAGATTTTCTCTGATGGCTTTCTTAAGCCCTTTTCTAATGACTCTACAAAAGGAGAGTTGTTCTGTAATACTTCAGAACCTATTCAAACAAAGATTGATACTACTTTTTCTTCTAGAACATTTTCTTCAAGGAATATGGAAATTCGAATTCGACATGGTTTTCTTACAAGGTTGAGAAAATCAACATGGAGTACTTTGGTACAATTTTTAAGGTATTTCAAGACATTAAGGCATAAAATGGAGAGGCCATCAAGAAAAATGACCGACGATAATGATATTTACAAGACAAATAGGTTAGTTAAAAGCTTGAGCAGAAGTTCACAGAAATCATCTCCTATTGGTAATTTTCATGTTGATCATGATGACCGAATTTATGAAGCAGTCCTCCATTGCAAAAGATCAATAGGTACATATATTTTATATATAAAAGTTATTAAGTCATTTAGACAATTTTTTGGAGCCAAAAGAGTTGTTGCAAATTTCCTTCCTAATTTTTTGCTCTTTCTTTATTTTTTTTAGAAAATGATTGCATATTTTATCTTATATATAGGAGTTCTAAGTCTCTTAGACAACTTTTTGGAGCCAAAAGAGTTGTTGCAAATTTCTTTCTTAATTTTTTGCTCTATCTTTATTTTTTTATAAAATGATCGCATATCTTATATATAAAAGTTCTTAAGTCATTTAGACAACTTTTTGGAGCCAAAAAAGTTGTTGCAAATTTCCTTCCAAATTTTTTGTTCTTTCTTTATATTTTTATATAAAATTATTGCATATCTTATTTATAAAAGTTATTAAGTTTTTTAAACACTTTTTGGAACCAAAAACATGATTAATATTGTTATGGTGAGAGAAAAACATACTCAAGTTTTGATAGTCCAAGTATCTTATATATAAATGTCCTTAAGTCTTTTAGACAACTTTTTGGAATCAAAAAAGTTGTTGCAAATTTCCTTCCTAATGTTTTGCTCTTTCATTATTTATTTTAGAAAATGATCGCATATCTTATCTTATATATAAAAGTTCTTAAGTCTCTTAGACAACTTTTTGGAGCCAAAAGAGTCGTTGCAAATTTCCTTCCTAATTTTTTGCTATTCATTTTTTTAGAAAATGATCGCATATTTTATTATATATAAAAGTTCTTAAGTCACTTAGACAACTTTTTGGAGCAAAAAAAATTGTTGCAAATTTCATTCCTAATTTTTTGTTCTTTTTTTTATTTTTTTGGTTAAATATGTTTTTAGTCCCTACAAAATCACGAGTTTTTAAGTTTAGTCCCTATAAAATTTTAATGGTAATTTTAGTCCTTCATAATATGTAGTTTATAAGAATAGTCCCTATTTTGAAAACTTTTTACAAAAAATAGATATTTTAAGTCCTCCAAAATAGTCCCTATAAAATGGAAATAGGGATTAAAAATGAATAAATTTTTTATAGGGACTAAACTTGAAAGCTTGTAATTTTGTAGGGACTAAATACATATTTAACCCTTATTTTTTTTTTATAAAATTATCGCATATCTTATTTATAAAAGTTATTACGTTTCTTAAACACTTTTTGGAACCAAAAACATGATTAATATTGTTATTGGTGAGAGAAAAACATACTGAAGTGTTGATAGTCCAAGTATCTTATATTTAAAAATTCTTAAGTCTTTTAGACAACTTTTTGGAGCCAAAATAGTTGTTGCAAATTTGCTTCCAAATTTTTTGCTCTTTCTGTATTTTTTTAGAAAATGACCGTATATCTTATCTTATATATAGGAGTTCTTAAGTCTCTTAGACAACTTTTTGGAGTCAAAAGAGTTGTTGCAAATTTCCTTCCTAATTTTTTGCTCCTTCTTTATTTTTATTTTTTTATAAAATGATCGCATATCTTATATATAAAAGTTCTTAAGTCACTTAAACAACTTTTTGGAGCCAAAAAAGTTATTGCAAATTTCCTTCCTAATTTTTTGCTCTTTCTTTATTTTTTTTGTATAAAATTATCGCATTTCTTATTTATAAAAGTTATTAAGTTTCTTAAACACTTTTTGGAACCAAAAACATGATTAATATTGTTCTTGGTGAGAGAAAAACATACTCAAGTGTTGATAGTCCAAATATATACCATTAATTCTTCATGATCGTTGAGCTAATATTTATTTCTAAAGATTGGTTTTATAATAATGTTGTTAAGAAATATTGATTAACCATCAGGACTATCCAATGGTACATGCCTTATAAATACGCAAAGAGGGAATTACGTGCTTGAGGAAAATGTCAAATCAGGAAGTGATATTAGAATTAATAGGCATGTCAGCGAAACCCGTACCTGGAGGTACCCACTCGAACCCACCTCAATTTGACGGGTTTTCTCCCATTTGTCTAGGTTTGGGTATGAGTTTTAGTTTTCTCTAATTTCAAAACATGGTTACGGGACGGGTAACGAAGATATAGGTACCCACTCCAAACCCGTACCCATATTTGTCCCTGAATCTTGAAAATTACTTTATTACTCTTTTTATTTAAATCGAAACTCAAACCCTAAACCATCTCACTCAGGCAGTCAAAATGTCAGTACGTGTCTGCACTCACTCGAGTTCTCTCTCTCCTCCTTACACATCTCACACCCTCAGTATATCTCTCATGCATTACAACATTGCATTTGGGATTGGGAAAAACTTTTTTTTGTATTAAAAAAATGATTCATTGTGGGTACGGGGATGGGGCGGGGATACTGAACCCGTCTGGGACGGGGATGAGGTTCAATTTTTCATCCCCGTTGGGTGGGTAGGCTAACATATAAGTATATGAGAATCGGGGATGAGGATGGGGAAGGCAAAATTTGTTCCCACCCTGCTGCATTATCATGCCTAATTATAAAAAAGGTTTATATTTGTAAAATGTCTTTTTTTTTGTTACACTCTAGATTGTCTTTGACTCTATCTGATCCCAAAATTCCTTTCACATTTCAACATAAAAAATTTCCTATTGTTGTATCATTGCAAAGACTATCTTTAAGAGTCAAGGAATCTCTTCAAAATGTTGACGATTGTTTACAATTTCATGCATAAATTTGCATGTTGTTCTTTTTAGGGGTAATTACATTAGTAGATGTATTTGTGTTTTTTTATCTTATTTTTTTATCTATTATATTGTAATGGAGTCAACAAGAGATATTAAATAATTCTTATCAACAATCTATCTGATGTGTTAATAAGAAGTCTAAATTACTTCGTAGTTTTTATTGTTTATCTTTTGGAAACATCGACTCATGTTATATGACAACTATGATATAATGCTCAATTACTAGATTTATTAGTCAATGATATAATTAACTTCCCGTGTATCGCACGGGTCCAAGTACTGTTGTGTGTGTGTGTGTGTGTGTGTGTGTATATATATATATATATATATATATGCATATAGCCATGCTATTTTTATTTGATTTATATTTTAATGTTTTTGTGTATGTGTCTATGTTTGTATGTATACTTTTGTTTAATTACTTGGACGTGAAATTCATTATTTATTTTCTTCATTTCAGGAAAATGATCCTTATCTAAAGAGGAGAATTGTAGGAGGAAGTGGTAGGCATGCACCAAGAAATTAATATATTGTACTGATTGAGCATTCCAATTTTTTTTTCTTGGTGTAGTTTCTATATGTTAAGATATTTGTATTCTCTTTTGAATGTTATATATATATATATATATATATATATATATATATATATATATATATATATATATATATATAAAGACAATTTTCATCTCCTCCCCTTTTTATATTTATCATAATGTCAGTCAAATTTTAGGTGGAGGTTCTTAGATCATCAAGGTTACACTCAAGTTTTAGCTGGAGGTTCTTGGCCCAATGAAGTGTTGTATAGTAGTAGACTAGTTGACGTTATGTTCTAATTAAGAGTTAGAACCATGCATGGACTCAAACTCTGCAACTTAGACAGACATTTTCTTCACTTGTTCAAACAAATAGTAGACAAATCAAGTCACTAAAGAGAAACAGCTCTTGATCATTTACAGGAAAGATTTTACAGGAAACTTGATTTGTTTCCAACTCTATTATTGATCTGTCTGTGTGAATATTCTCTAAAAAGTCTTTGACATTTACTAAATTTTGTGACCAAGATAGAAGATGTTCATATGCTACTGTTGAAAACAAGGCAGACAAGAAGGGCACAAGGGACAAATAATGTTGGGAGAAAAATAGCATACTTTCTTCAACTAATTTGCATCCTTTGTTCTCTTGTTGGTATATGTGTACTCCTTATCAACGAAAGAACATTGGATAGTGACCTTTATGAGTACTACTATATACTGTGCATCTCTAAAACACCATGCAATTTCCCTTATTTATGATGTTGATAACATGACATGCATTACATTAACTTGTGATGATAAAATCATTGCCCATCTCACTCAAATTAGACATCTGTTCAAACATGCTCTTGACAAATAAGGGCAATCAAGTGGTGGATGAAGTGGCTGGCAGTTACCATGGCCCAAACCTTGTGAAAGTTTTAAATAGAATATGAAGCACCAAACCCATTTGGGTTGGTTTGATGGTATTGACTTGAGACTTTTGAATTTGTTTCTTCTTAAGGTGTCAGGTTCGATTTCCACGTGTCAATTTGGGTGAGTTAGTTTAACTTAAAAAATATGAAGCACGACACATTATACATGACACTAACATCCCAGTCATGGGTAATAATTTGACAAAAATAGAAGTGGTTGTATTTGTATGTAATTAGAAGAATAAGTATTGTATACATGTCGGACATTTAAATACTCCTTCAATTTGAAATGTGGATATTACATATTAACATTATTTTTATGAGTATTAAATCTTTGATATCAAAAGCAAAGAAAAAAGTTGTTAGATCTAAACTAATTAGTTCTTTCTCTCCAAGATAAAAATATCTAGCTCCGCTCACGCCGTCTTTGTTATGTAGTATCTGTTTTACCGATATCTGTTCATCTTGAGGGGGATCAGGTTTTTAATTAAATTTGCCGTTCAAAAAAAATATCATCAACGTATCAAGAAGTATGGTCAGGTCTCCTTATTGTAAATGTTTGAGGAACAAAGTGTGGTCTCATTGGAATTAGTTATAGCCAAAACAAATCATAACCTTGGTGAATCTTTTAAACCAAACATGAGGGGACTACTTTAGCCCATATATGTCCTTCAATAGACACACCTTGTTGGTTCCACATGTGATATCAGGGTCGGGTAGAATCTCCATATACACTTCATCCTCCTCTAAGTGTCTATGTAAGAATACATTTTTAACATATATTTTTTGCAATTTTCATCCAAAGAAAGCAGTAAGAGAAGGTAAGAACAATATTCTTCTTTGTCACTGGTGCAAATGTCTCCTCATAATCAATGTCACATGTGAATTCATGATGATGCCTTGTTTGGTAGTAGACTAGACAAAATGTGATTAACATATTCTTTACCATTTGTTAGAACATACTCCCTCCGTCCCAAAATATAAGCAAAAATTGGTCAACAAAAGTTAATGTATTTGGTTCAAAATTTGTACCAAATACATCAACTTATGTTGACTCATTTTTGCTTATATTTTGGGACGGAGTAGTATTGTTTTAATACTTTTTTAAAATTGTGTTTGTACCATATTATAAAATTGAATACACAATGGTACTTTTGATTTATTATTCATTAAAAAACTATAAGTTACTCGACAACAATCATCGGTAAAGGTAACAAACCATCTCGCACAATAAATACTAAAAACAAGGGTCGATCCCCAAAAATCATAATCAATAAAATCAAATGATTCAACACTTTTAGTAAGACTCAATGAAAAAGTAGTCCGGATTAAGAAATGGACCGAAGTCACGTTTAAAAGATTCAAAAGATTGTTTTGAAAACAAAGAAGTAATCATACACACTTCGTTGATGAAAATGGTGGATGACCAATAGGCTTGTGAAAAAAATACCCAAAACTGAGTACCGCTCCAAAAAACTGATTGTCTTTAGATGAACAATATCTTGAGTTCGTACAATACCACTTCTGGTGAGTGGTATTGCAGTATAGTGAACGCTAGGGTTAATTCTCAATCTTTTTGGGTGGAAAAAAACACCTACCTTTCTATCTCTTGCTCTCATTTTTTATTTCACTCACATCTTTTCCTTCTATTTTTTCTCCAAATTTTCCACACTCTCTCATTTTTACGCATAAAGTTACCTAAAGATAGAGAACTTAAAGTTAGACAAACCATTTCCTGAACAGTATGCACAGTGCGGTGGAAAAATTCGTGCTACAGTGAACGGTATTGTACAATATGATGAACAGTAATTCTAGCCAGAGCCAGGTGCAAACTGAGGGCTTAAAATATATTTTTTTATACAATGCATGTAAAATATGAATATATGCTACCAGCGCTGTGATATTTGCAAAACTAAAGAAGTGGCCCAGTGGTAGAGGTTGGTGTTGGTGGGCATGTAGACATGGGTTCAATTTCCAAAACCTAAGATTTTTGTTCTTTTTATTTATTTAATTTTTTATTTCCTACATGTTTACGAATAAAAATACAATATATTTTTTTAAAGCATTTGTAATTTTTTTTTTGCTCTTTTAAAAAAATTATATTTTGTTTGTTAAGGGCCTATCTTTATTTTAAGAGCCGAGTCTCGAATTTTACAGAAATGACCCTGATTCCAGCAACCAAATGCATCAATTGAACAAAAAAGAGGGTCCAAAAAATTCCAAGAGGTTTTAAGGAAAGTATGTAAGTCATGTAACATGCTGTTTCAAAACAAAAGTATGTAAATCATGCAGACAATCAGTTTCAATCATCCACGTGATATACATTGTCAGCAAAAATCGAATTTATAACACAATAAAAACAGCAAAATCACGTTTATTATTATACAACATATTTTCTTCTTTTTGTGACAATTTTTGGATAACTCTATCTCTCGTATTTTATTATGATATTAATCTCGCACTTTTCCTTTTGTTCTATTTATTGTTTTTATCTGTAAAATGAGAGAAAAGATTGGCCTTAAAGTTATCATAAAATGATTATACACATATGGTTGCTCTTTCTTCTTCGAACGATCGGAACTCATCAATCCCTCGTGAAAGGTCCCAATTTGAAAATAACAGCATGGGGACCATTCCTTTGTGTCACCTCCACACTCTTCTGTCTGTGTCATCATTTTCTTTGGAGCTCTTCAACCAAAGGAGACAAAGCTTACAGATAAGAAAACAAAGATCAACATGCCGGATATGTAATGAAATTAATATTTTGTATTATTAACTTCTCAAGTTTTCTTGATTGTCAGGAGATTTTTAATTAGGAAGGAAGGAAATGTAAGATATATATATATATTAAATGTCATATACATTAAGTTTTAAAGTTTTTGGAGAAGATGTGATGTCATATTCTATTAAGAGTCATCAACATTTAGATCATTGCTTTTTTTGTTGCTCATCCAAACTCCCTAATAAGGAGACATGATTTGGTTGTTGGGGAGATCTTAGTGTGGATCAAACTAGCGATGTTGAGATGACTCGGACTTGAGGAAAAAAATTGTTGGAATTATGTGAATGGTTAGTCCCATAACGTCTAGGAATTAATAAAATGTTTGATATAGAACTTGTCAATTATATATATTATGAACCACATTATTATATATATATATATATATATATATATATATATATATATATATATATATATATTATGAACCACGTTTATAAAAAAAAAATATTACGAACCACATTTATTTAATGGAATATTACAAAGTTCAGGACTTGATTAGAAAATTAAAAATATAAGTTTATTTTGTAAGTGTTTTTTGAGTTCGAAAGTCCTTTATGCCTATATTAACGGTCTCCTTACCCTAAATTTGGTAATAAAAAAATTGATATCTAGAAATGCAATTTAGTATTAAGGACCCTAGCATTTCTTGACAAGATTTAGGACCCTAAATGAAGTATCAAAATGTAAAATTTTATTTAAATGTACATTCTTTAATGTTTTTTTAGGGGATTCTTTAATTTTTTTAATATACTATTATAATTTCTACGTCATAAAAATTTTACTTTAATTTCTAATAAAAAAATCCTTAATTTATCTTTATTTCTTTTGGGCAATTGTTATATAGCAAATTTTAAACAAACAAATATCTGTAAGCCACGTTTAAAATATTGTCTCTAAGTCCTGTCAATATTATCTTTTTTTACAAAGTCTTGTCAATATTTTTATCTTTATTTTCATTTTGAGTTAAATCTATTTTTTGTCTCTACAAAATGCGGACCTTCTAAGTTTAATCTTTATGTAATTGTTTGATTTTAACAAGAATAAAAACTACATTCAAACAAAACTTATAAGAACTAAAAAAAGTTAATAAACTTAAAATAAGGACTAAATTTAAAAGATCCCAGTTTTATAGTGACAAAAAGTATATTGATTCATTTTTATTAATAAAAAAATACTTTTTACGGTTGGAAAAAAAAAATGTCTACGAAGTATTACATTTAGAAAACTGCTTTTTTTCCAATCTTGTTCATTCCCACCTCAAACTGCCTAAAATAACCTCAACGTGAGTTAACTCACGTTCGGTACCACCAACGTGAGTTAAGTCACGTTACGTTCTTTTATAGAAATGCATAACACAGAACCATTGGGTTTCAAAGCCAAAGAGTGCGATTTTTCTCTCTCCAAGTCTGAATTTCATCAAACTCAACCAAATCAACATCAACTTCTACTTCAATCACAAGTAAGTGTTTATGATCCTATTGCATTGGCTTTTTTTTTGTTTAAATGTTAGATTTTTTGGATTAAATTGTGAAATTTTAGGTTTTAGGGTTGATTTGCATGGTTGATTTTTTTATTGTTAATGATGAACTAAGTTAGAAATTGTAGTTTAGATGTTGATTAGAGTAAGTTTGACTCAAATGTTGTAGTTTATAAATTGAAATAACACAAAGACTCAAAATGTTAATGTTGAACCCTAGGTGTTTGATAAAATGTCTCAATGAAAAATTGTTTGATATTTTGCATGTTAGTGATGAAAATAGTTAGAAATTGGATTGTTAATGTTGATTATAGTGAGTTTGAGTGCATTATGGTAATTTAGAGATTGAAATGACACAATGTGGTAGTTTGAGTGCAATGTGAATTGTTGATGTTGATTAGTTAGAAATGACACAATGCTCCTATGAAAAAATCATTGATTTTTTGCATTGTTTTATGTTGTGTAGATATGTCTGAGAGACCGAAAAGGCTGAGAGTAGGCAGGGAGACCATGACCGGGAGTGCACAGACCAATAGGCAGGCTAGACACCCTCCTATTAGAAGGAGACAAAGCAGTAGGAGTGGGGAGGGGTCGTCGTTCCAGACGGGTCCTTCCTAGATAGTGGACCCCATACAGCAGTATGAGTAGCATTACGAGCAGCCTTAGTATAAGCAGCCTCGCAGCAGTATGACACTTGCGCCTTTGCGTATTTTTATGACATTTTGATTAATTTTCAGTTTTATTTTGTGTATTTTAACTTTGAATGAATTTGTGTATTTTAGCTTTGAATGATTGAAGGATTGAATGAATGGATGAAACATGGATGAAAATGAATGAATGAATGAGTGTATGGAAGAATGAATGAATGAATGAAAATAGGGATTACAAGCAATCATGTTGTTCTGCTAGCTGACACAAACAGAACGTGAGTTAACTCATGTTGGGATATAACCTATGTGAGTTAAGTCACGTTGGGGTATAACATATGTGAGTTAACTCACATTCGGTAAACCAACGTGAGTTACTCACGTTGCGTTGTTTTATAGCTCAGTCAGTGGCTCATTTCTTCATTTCACATCTCAACTCTCTAAAAGCTCTCTTAAATCATCCAACTCCTAATTTCATCAAGTTCAAATCAGCCACCACTCCAATAACAAGTAAGTTTTCATAATCAATTATTACCATTGATATTTTATGTTTATATGTTACATTTTTTTCTTCAATTAGAAATGTTTTAGTTTTAGGGTTTATTTAAATTTTATTTTTTTGGTAAGAAATGATACAATGTTTACATGTAAATGACTTATGTTGATTAAATGTTTAGATGTTTGCATGTTTATGTTGTAGTTTTTTGGTTTTAGGGTTTATGTATAATTTGCGCTCCAAGTGTTTGATGAAATGTTTGAAGCAATGGACAATTATCCAGTAGATCCAAACACAATGTTAGCTGAAGTCTGCTTCAACGGTGGAAAGCCCAAGAAGTTATTCAGTGTTCGGGCCGATGTCACGTTAAAAGATCTGAAGGATCAACTAGATCAAATCAACTAACGACTCAACCACAGATACACAAAGAGGGTGGAAGGCGTTGGGTATCAATGTCCATCGATCAACTCAGTCGGAAGATTGACGTTCTGCCGGATGATGCTCACGAACGACGACAACGTGAGGGGCATGTTCTCGATATTTGGTCAGCACAACATGTTCCCGGCGATCGAGATGGATGCTTCGTTGATGAGATCACCTGAAGATATTCTCAAGAGTTTGATTCGGCCAAATGAAGATGTTTAGGTAGTATTATTATGTTGTGTCATTATTTTGTTGGATTTTAGTTTAATTCTTGTTAGTTTGCTGAAGATGTTGGCATTGAAGTGTCTTATACTTGGCATAAAGGTTTGCTAGTCTCTTTGGAAACTCAAAAGAATGAAGAGAACACATTTTGTATTCTACTAAATCAACAATATAGGTTTTCCCATCGAATTCCTTCGTACAAGATGAGTGTGACGAACGAGAATGCATTTCTAAGATGTTGTTTAGAGCTTGATCATGCTCCTGTCAATTGAAAGTTGTTAGTTGGCAGGGCAGTAGGAATAAGTTCAAAAGAATATATTGGAATGCATTCATGTTTGTCGCTACTCATCTTATATGAAGGGATTCGATGTGAGAACATGTATACTTGATTTGGTAGAATACATGTGATGTGTTATCTTCATTCTTTTGAGTTTTCAAAGAGACTAGCAAATTTTTACACTAACTATAAAACACTTCAATGACAACATTTTCGGCAAACTTTCAAGAATTTAATTGAAATCCAACATCATGATGATACCACATATTTAGGGAGAATGTATTGTAACATAACACTTCGTTTATTGCCCGATTTAAACGGAGATGAAATTAAAACTAAATAAATTTGTCATATTCTATTATTTTGGAATTGATTTCGTGTATATGTTTATTTTTAATTAGTTATGATTTATTTTTAATTAGTTATGATTTATTTTGGATCATGAATAAAATGATCTTTCTAAGACATGCTTTTAAAAAATGAACATAACATATTGTACGTTTAAAGGCTTAAAAAAATAGCATCTTTATAAAAAATTGATGGTTTGTGAGCTTACCTAAAACCAACACAAGTTAATTCATGTTGGCTCAACATGAACTCACATTAGAGTTATTTTTGGAAGAAAAAATATAAAAATTCCTTTCTTAAAAAACAAAATAAATTAAGAAAAAATATATAAATTCCTTTCTGAAAAAACAAAATAAATTAAGAAAAAAAATAAAAATGTCAGAAGTGGGATTTGAACCCACGCCCTCTTTCGAAGACCAGAACTTGAGTCTGGCGCCTTAGACCACTCGGCCATCCTGACTTCTTACTATCACATCCTTTCTTTTATTTAATACATATTCCGCACAGAATATTAATACGTAGAGTTGCTACGAAGATTATTTAGAAAGCATTCCTTTCTTTTACTATATTATTTAATCATTAATAGAGCACACAATTTCTCACAAGATGATGACCCAAAAATCTCCGATTCAATCTTTCAAGCTTCCTATGAAGTGAAATTAAGCATTTCTTTTATTGAAATCTTCTTTTGCTGATAAAAAAAATATGAATCAAAATTCAACTTGTTGTGAAAATACAAACAAGAGCTTGTTAAACTATGTATGAGTGACGCTTCTGATAGTGTGTCCAGTGTTTGAGACATGTCATTGTCCGATGTCGACACGACACCAACACATGTGATTGTATTCAATTATGTCAGTTTTCAAATTATAACTAGTGTCGACGTATCAGTGTCGTGTCCGATGTCCGTGTCTGAGTGACTACTATGTATAAATCCAACTAAATTTAAGAAAAACTATCAGTGTTGTGCTTTATTGCTTTATCTGTTGCCAATCTTGAGTGTATTGTAATCCATCTTTAAAAATTAGGCCAAATACCATTTTTAGTCCTTTAAGTTTGACAAGAATACCGAATTAGTCCTTTAAGTTTTTTTAGTTTCAAATAGGTCCTTTAAGTTGTTAATTTAATGCACCTATTTGAAGTTTTTAAGTTTCAAATAGGTCCTTAAAAGAGTAACGGTGTAATAAATTAACAACTTAAAGGACCTATTTGAAACTTAAGAACTTAAAGGACTAATCCGGTATTTTTGTCAAATTTAAAGGATCAAAAGAGGTATTTGGCCTAAAAATTATAAAATCGAGATTATCAGAAAAACTATAAAATCGATCAATTATAAAAAAAAAAAAAAGAAAAAAAAATGCATTGGAAATATTGCTCACCTGGAAACCAGCCAAATTTTAAATCATATCCACAAAACAGGAAAAATAAGAACACATCAATTTGTTTAAGGTAGATAGAACAAAAAATCCTACCAAGAAAAAACTAGTAACTAAAAAAAATGTGCAGTGTCAGATTAATTTCTAAATTGGACTTCTTTGCTTCTCTTCATTTTACTCACTAATGTAGAAGAGTCACCTATATTTCTTCATGCAAGATACCTATACAAATTATTGTCAATACCGTCCCTCTCCAAGTAATCACTTTCAATGAGAGATTCAATCCTTTTCTGAGGAAGGAATAAAGAGATTAACTCCTTTGTCACCTCTGTAATAACATTACTATGATCAAGCTGCTTCCTAAACTTCATGATCCTCACTATTGCTGCTTCAATTTGAGGCCTTCTGTTTTCTTCCACGCTTTTCCGAGTTTCTAATTTCTCACATTCAGATTCTCTTGGTATGTCCGTAGCTTAACTTTATAGAACTTGCTTGAGAACGTGTCATTGACAAAGAATACATCATCCTTACCAATATATCCATTCATCGGCTGTTTCTTGATTATATTTCCCCCCTTCACAAGAGCCATGGAATACAAGCACTTTATCAAATCCAAAGAATTAATTTGGGTTGCTCTCCTTGTAGCTTAGTTGATCAACATCATTAAACAACATCAAGACACACATTTGATTTATGACCATTCCGAATTGTTGCTATTATCTCTGCATTTCCCATGTTTGGTTGCAATGATAGCTTCTTATGAGTGTGGATACCTAGATAATGTGACTTGTACTTCTCATATAGTGCTGAAACTTCAATTGGAAGGTTGTATGATGAACTCTAATGCAGCAAATTTGTAACCACATACTCTTTTAAGCTTGACTGTGAGACTTCTCTCTGTATCTTCCGACACTGTTTTCTTAAACAAAAGCCTCTTTGAAAGGTGCTTTTTATAGTACTTATGGAACAAATCTTTATCATGCAACAATTGGATACACATCACCACCTTGTCAAGAATAATATCCTCACTAACTCCTTCAAAACCTTTCCTTAATTTGACATCCAAGAACAACGAAAGAAACTCTGGCAAATTCTGATTCAAGTTAATGATGTACTCAAAGGAGGAGTCCAGCCCTTCACGGAATTTTTCATCAATGTTAAATGCCAAGTTTAAAATAGTATCATATTTATCTTTCTTATCCAAAAGTTCTTGAACAAAAACCACAGGATCCTTTGACCTTTCTGGATCGATCTTTTACAAACTTTTCACCTGTGTTTCAATAATCTCCTTGTACATTACATTATAAATCTTCTTTTGACTTCTGGAATCCAAGTAGTGGCTCACTCTAATCAATCCTTTAATCAAATGATTCTCAGCTTTCCATAGATAATCGCCACAATCACAATATTCACTTAACTTTTGGAACTCACCTCTATAAAACTCAGCCGAAACTTCAATGAAAGGAATCTCAAATAATGTCTCATAAACTGAATCACCTAAATCCTTCATTTGCAATCACCATATCATGGGTTCGACTGATCAGAGCATGGCATGGAAAAAATAGATAATTATTTTCATAAAAGAAAAACAAAACACAAATTATTGGAAATACGATCTATTAATAAACATATACTCCATGGTTTTAAATCGTGGATGTGGATGTATTGCAATTGTAGAAACTTTTTTTTTTTACCCTATTGCGAAAAAAAAATGATTTTTTTGACCCCCTTCAAAAAGTATTTACCAAAAGGACCCACTTTCAATTTTTGGGGTTTTTTTGTCGTTTAGTGCTATTACCGTCATTTCAATTGGCAGTGCAGAAAATAAACTGTAGCGTGCAGACATACATTGAGGGGTGCAGGTCACACTGTTTGTGGCAGGCTTCAAGTCACACTGTTTGTGGCAGGCTTTTCTTTATTTTATTTGCCCTAGCACTCACGCATTGCTTTTGTTTCTTTTTTTTATTTGGATTGACCCATTACCGCCAATTGGGCCGGCGGTAATGGTTTTTACCTTTTTTTTTCGTTTTATACTTTCAAAACCCCTATAAATATCTCACACCACCCGTTTCATCCAAATTAACTCAAATTTTTTCATACATTTTTCTCACTTCAATTCCAAAAAATAAAATATATACTGTCGTAGTTTGGTAATATATACTGTCGTTGTTTGGTAATAAAATATATACTGTCGTAGTTTGATCAATATATACTGTCGTAGTTTGGTAATAAAATAAAAAAACAAAAAGATAAAAAAATAAATATATTGATTTAAAAAAAATAATTACATCATTTAGACGATCCTATTTTTTTCTTCTAAACCAGTTACCCCAATGTAAATTATGACTTCCCGTAGCACAAAATTTATTTTTTTGAGTTCGCACGGGTCGTTGGGGTTGCTGTTGGTCTTCCTCTTCCTCTTCCACTTCCTCGTCGTTTATTTCAGCTTCATTTGTTTCCAAATTCGCCTCATTTTACACTTGTGGTGGGACAGAGTTTGTCCAAATATCATTTACAAAGTCGTCGTCGTTAAACCCCGCAGCCAGTGTTTCTATGGGATTGGTTTGTGTTTGTGGCCATTGTGGGGTGTAGTGTGTTTCTGGATAATTTACAATGGTTGGAGGGATTGGTAGGTTGAAAGAGGGGTATTCAGGGTAACTGTTGTGGGGTGTGTTTTGGGTTGGAATAAAGTCATCGATGGAATAGTTTGATGTTCGGGAGCTTTCTCCATGATGACTCTGTTGGGAGTAGCTTGGATATGGTATTGGGGAGTGTTGGGGGAACTGGTTTGTGGGTTGCGGTGGGGATTGGTAGGTTTGGCTGTAGTTGTAGCTGGTGGATTGGTTGAAGCTTGGGTCAAAGTATGTGGGTGTAGGTGTGATGAATTGGCTAAAGGTGGTGGGGTATCTGACCAGATGTTTGCATCTGGCACAAAGGAGGGGTCTGGTGGTGTATGATAGGTTGCTGGTGCTGCGGGATATTCCGACGACAGTTGTTGTAAAATTCTGGAACATTCTTCCATTGGGTTTCGCAACAGCGCTTCTCTAGAAATCCACAGATGATCTCTAAAAAAGGTCCAATACCATTCAAAATATTGACGGTTTGGATAAACCAAATGGTTATATTTAACTCCGTCATGTGCTAATTGATGACGATTGTTCCAATTTTGTATTTGAAACTGAAATTGATCTCCCCACGAGCTTTTTATTTTTTTATTCGCCAAAGATATAATGTGGAAATGTGCCATATCTTCTGGCACGGCGGGTGGAAGTTGAGGTAAGCCAAATTGTAGTCTGACTCTATCTGTATGATGCCTTTCGACTATCTCGAAACAGATGAGATATGTGTTTGCAGACCATATCTGGCTTTCCTCTTCGTTGCTGTAATGGAAGTGGAGATAGGGCCTCCAGCAAAACTGTTTAAAAAGAGGAATGTTAGTATTCTAATGTTGCTTAAAAAGTAATCCCGAAAAAAAAAGTTAAGTTTCATACCGGATCGTATGTCATATTGTCTATTTTTGAACGTGTTGAAAGGAGATTATGCCGAGGATTTTCCATATATTTACTCCCACGTTCTAGCCATCTAGTTAATATTATTAAAACGAGATAATTAATATACCTGATAATTGAATATAAAAATTAATAATAAATAATATATTTATTTAACTTACATAGCTGCCAAAGGAGGTTGTCTTTCAGCTTGTGGTGGGTTCTTTGGCACGGGAGATATGCATGACATTCTTGACCAAGCCCATGCCTGTAGGAGTATTGTGCACCCAGTTGTGTCACTAACGCCATTTATTGCGGCGTCACACATAGCTCTGTAAAGTGTGGCCAAACAAGCAGAACCCCAACTGTACTGTCCAATCTCCTCTGGTGATTTATTCAACAATGGCAACCATTTTATATGTACAAGGTTGCCAGAAAAATTAGACATTAAACGAGTGCCTATCAAGTATAAGACATATGCTATAAACAGGTGCTGAACTGTGGGGGGACATACTTCCCCATTACCTACAATATAAGATTCTAACCAACTTAATCTTATTTGCAGACCGTCACGCCTTTTTTTATTAGGCATTGCGCCTAAAATTTCTTCAACTAATTCCCATTTTACGGTCGTAGGTCCGGTAACCGGTGCACCGTTTACCTTTAAACCAAGGAGCATATGAACGTCTTCTAACGTTATAGTACACTCGCCGGAAGGAAAAAGAAATGTGTGTGTCTCTGGCCTCCATCGTTCTAATAAAGCGGTTATTAGACGATTATCGACCCTGTATTTATTAATCTTTGTAACCTCCCATAAACCAGCCACCATTAACATATCGACAATGGACGACGGCACGGCGAATTCCACTATATGACAGCGATTCCGAATATAATGTTTTTCCTCGTCCTACAATAAAAAATTAACGAACGATTAATCATCCACATTTGAGAGTTTTAATTGATTTTGTGAACTATATACTGTGTGAAATAAATAAATTGACGAACTTAACGGAATAAATTAACAGATAAAATTAATAAAATAAACTTACATTTAGTGTTTCTGAAATATGACGGGATCTATGTTGGTTGCCTAGATGAAGGAATTGTTCCATCTTGAATTGGTTTTAAAACAACGAGAACTTAGGAAAAATTATAGTGAATGAAAAATATGAAGGAAGAATGTATGTTTTGTGTAAGGAAAGCGCTATGCCATGCATCAATTTATACTGAAGGAAGATGCATTCACCTATTGTTCACTCATGGACAATTTGCATGCCTTTCATTATTGCCTTTCATTATTGTTCACTCACGGACAATTTGCATGCCTTTCATTATTGCATCTTACTAAGTCCCATCATGCATTATGCCATGTACTGTAGCCACGTGTCACTACTCATGCATGGCTTTTTTGTTTTCAAATTTCAGCCGTCCGCGTGTTCTTTTCCATTTGTTTTTAGCCTGCATTGTACTGTAGAACCTGACCAAAAGTAACTCATTACCGCTAAATTATTTGGCTGTAATGAAGTAGCCAATCATAACAGTCCACATGTCATACTTGCTTGCCTATAAATGTATCGAATCGTAACAATTTATAACATGCAAATTGTGTTAACACACATAGAAAACAAACAACTATGGCACACACACCAGAAAATGTATTTTTCATTGTTCATTACAATGGAAAAGTTTTAAGAAACCAGTTTGGTTCATTTTTTGAAAGTGAACGAAGAAAATGTTTTAACATCAGTATCAAAAGCACGTTTGATCATTTGAAAAAAAGAATAGAGCAAAAGTTACACCATAGTGATTCCCAGGTGATATCTCAAATTATTTACCGAGCACCACAAGCCTTTGCTGCAGGTCATGTCCAGTACAACGACGTAGAAATTTTTGATAACGATGACGTTGCAGATATGTTTGTCAGTTATAAATCTTTTCAGGTACTCGGTGCAGTTGAGTTATCAGTTACGGTAGTAAATAACGAGTTTCCACAACCTCGTCAAACACCACAACCCCTTCAAGTACCACATCACACTCAAACACCACCGTATGAAAACGAACCGGCACAAAATCAATATGATTTTCAACCGTCGTCTTCACAAAATTTACCGTACACCCAACCTTTCTCACACACATAATACGAATATCAACCATTTTCGGCACAACCTTTCTCACAACCACATGACGAATATGAACCATTTTCATCACAACCATTCTCACAGACATAGTGTGAATTTGAACCGTCGTCTTCACAACCACCACCTCAAACGCAACCGCAACCACAAACACAAACACAAACACCACTACCAGAAATCTTCCGCCAACAATTTCAAGACATTCCAGATAACATTCAAGAAGAAGTATGTAGTAGTGAAAGTGACGAAGACGAATCACTTCAGCATGAGGATGACGAAGAAGACGATGGGGATGAAGACATCTTCGAAAACATTTTTCCTGGCGCACAAGCACAACCAGCACAACCACCGCAAGAGGCAGTACCGATCAGAGCCGCTTATTGTCCACCGCTACATATGCGTAACGTTGATGTTGCTGCATATGATGCTATACCCACCGACGATCACTGGAATACGAATGTTGCCTTCGATGGGGCTATTGTGGTAGGAATGACGTTTCACACCAAAGAAGATTGTTTGCATGCCATCAAGTCATACCACATCAGACGTTCACTGGATTACGTTGTTATACACTCCGATCCAGGAAGATATGTTATTCAATGTACACACGAGACATGTCAATTTAAGTTGAGAGCGTCCTACAGGAAAAGGAGTGGCAAATGGAAAATTAGGACCATGATCGGTCCACACAACTACACATCGTCTTCAATGTCACAAGATCACCGCAAGCTCAACTATAAAATTATAAGTGACAGCATCAAAACTCTTGTGCATGCAGATGCCTCCACAAAGCCGAAGTTGATCATTGCGCATATAAGAGAAAAGTTTAACTACACAACCACCTATAGAAAGGCGTGGAAGGCGAAGAATGCGGCAATCGAATCGATTTACGGGAATTGGGAGGAATCTTATAATGTTCTTCCCCAACGGCTGAACGTGATGAAGGAGACAATGCCAGGAACAGTCTTCGATTTGAAGACGCGAATTGCCGCGAACGGAGAGACACAGTTTCATCGTCTATTTTGGGCCTTCTATCCATGCATCAATGGGTTTAAGTATTGTAAACCAGTTGTCCATGTCGACGGAACGTGGTTGTATGGCAAGTATAAGGGAACGTTGTTGCTCGCGGTTGCGCAAGATGGTAACAACAAAACAATTCCAATCGCCTTTGCGCTTGTCGAAGGTGAGACAAAGGAGGGATGGAGTTTTTTCCTTAAAAATCTTAAAAGGCATGTCACACGAGAACTAGCCGTCTGCATGATCTCCGACAGACATGAATCGATTAAAAGCGCATTCAACGACCCACGGAATGGTTGGCAAGAAACTGGTTCAACTCATGCGTACTGCATCAGACACATCAAGCAAAACTTCATGAGGACAATCAAGGATGGAGATTTAAAGGATGTAGTAAATAATATGGGTATAAATCTTTTCTTACAAATTTTTTAATTAATGTTTTTATTTAAAAATTTATCTAACTAAATTTTTTTCCATCATATATAGGATATGCCCTAAACATACCCATGTTTGATTACTACCGCGGTATAATCCAGGAGGCAAATGAGTGTGTGTTGGATTGGGTGGACAATATCCCAAAAGAAAAATGGACTCAAGCATATGACGGGGGTCGACGATGGGGCCACATGACAAGCAACATCGTTGAGTCATGGAACTCTGTGTTTAAGGGAACTCGCAACCTCCCTATTACACCTATAGTCCAATCAACATACTATAGGTTGGCATGTCTTTTTGCCGAAAGGGCTCAAAGTGTGTTTGCAGGGGTAGGTTCTGGAGATGTATTCAGCGAATATTGCCAGAATGTGATTAAGGATGACATTGGTAAGTCCAACACCCATCAAGTCGAACAGTTTGACCGAGAGAGGTATACCTTCTCTGTCCGTGAGACAGTCAACTACAGGGAGGGAAGGCCAATGGGAACTTTCAAGGTGGACCTCCAAGCAGGGTGGTGTGATTGTGGGAAATATCAAGCTTTGCATTTGCCTTGTTCACATGTCATAGCCGCGTGTTCTTCATTTCACTATGACTACACAACCCTTATTCCAGATGTGTTCAAAAACAAGAGTGTTTATGCCATTTACAACACATCATTTAAGGTTGTCCACGACAAGAGTTATTGGCCCCTCTACAACGGTCCAAAGCTTTGCCATAATCCAGACATGCGAAGACTAAAGAAAGGTCGACCCAATAGTACTCGCATTAGGACTGAAATGGACGAGGAGGTGGAAGAAAGAAGACCGACACCGAGACTGTGTGGGTTGTGTCGGCATTCCGAACATATTAGGAGAAATTGTCCGACCTTAAATAACCAATAGTTAATATCATTATCAATTATGTGTTCAACCAAGCTTTTATAAGTATTTGTGACTTTTTTTTAATCTTTAATCAAATTTCGTCGTTTAATAAATATCCACGTATTACGATTTTAATGTTTATTTTAATTACGTTAATTAAATAATATAATAGACGAGAAAAGACAAACACGAAAATATAATAATTAATCAAAACACTACTCAAACCAAATTACATTAACTTAAAAAAGCAAACAAACAACATTAAAACAATTGATTCTCCACGTATCGACTATTTTGACTTAACGTCAAGATACCATGGACCTTGTGCATTTTCTTCAGACGAAAACATATCTTGAACATCAGCATCATTCTTCAGAAGTTTGTATTCGTAATAATAATCAAAGTCTTTATGCGATCCCAAATCGATAAACCGCTCTACGTAATAAATCTCACTGACTTTTCGTAAAGGCTCATTAGCTAGACGAAAAATATGATTGAGATAATTTTTCAACTCCACTAAAGTCATACATGGAGTTACTACCATTTCAAAAGGTCGTATATAATGATCAAATTTAACAGTGACCAATGTTAAAGGGGAAGGAGGAGGAGAAGCAGGAGAAATTGTATCTGAGCCAGAGTCAGACATAATGCGGAAGAAGTGAGAAAAATGTATGAAAAAATTTGAGTGAATTTGGATGAAAGGGGTGGTGTGGGGTATTTATAGGGGTGGGAAATAATAAAATGAAAAAAAAGGGGGACCCCCATTACTGCCGGCCCAATTGGCGGTAATGGGTCATTCAAAAAATAAAAAAAGCTAAAAGCCTGCGCAGGCCTGCCATTTTACTTTTTCCTGCACCCTTTTTCTTTGTCTGCACGCCTGCACGCTACAGTTACAAATTCTGCCATTACCGCCAATTGGAATGGCGGTAATGGCACTAAACGACAAAAAAACCCCCAAAAATTGAAAGTGGGTCATTTTGGTAAATACTTTTCAAAGGGGGTCAAAAAAAATCATTTTTTTTTCGCAATAGGGTCAAAAAAAAAATTCGCAATTGTAAGCATTGCATGTGTTCCAATGCATATTGTGGTGCTGCAAAGGAAAATTATCTTTTCTTAGCATCAAATGTCATAATTTATTCCTTATTATTTACGCATCTATTTTCTATAACAAATCTTACATTTATTGTTAGAACAACAACTAGTAACTGAAAAATAAAGAAATTATAAATAGCAAGACAATGAACACAGTCGTTGGTTTACGCACTTCTGTTATGTGTGCTACCTTTGCGACTACAGAGCAACTTTAGTTTGTATATTACTTGAATGAATTAAGTTGTACAGTGTTACAAGCTATATATATAATATTACGGTACAAATTACAACAGGACCCCTGAATAGTACCCCTGAATTTGCTACGCGGCTCAGCTCCCTCGCTCCTTGCCCCTCTTATCTGCTTATGAGTCATACTCAATATTTATCTTATTATTAATTCTTTATCACTTCAAAGCATCTCCAGCCCTTCAAAGTATCCTTCAAGTATCCTTCAAATATATGTCCTAGAAACTGTTTTCCCTAAAACTAATGTATTACTTTGTCATTTTCATGTTGGTAAAACTGTTAGAGCTGGATGCATGACAGACTACAGAGTCAAACCTAAGGTTGTGAAAGTGGATGGGAAATATAAGGAAGTCAAGGAGGTGGAGGCAAGTGAGATAGTTAACAATATCATGAGAGCTTGGGATAATATGGTTGAGTCTCCTTCAAAAGAATTATATATTGATAGAGTTATGGAATTGCATTTTAAGATAAGTGGTTGACATTACCAAACATGAGTCACATTGTTGCAACTTGTTATAATAGGGTTGTATTTGAGTTGACAAATCATGAAATCGGCATTTTTGAGACTTTTTTTTTCTTTCCCAATTAGAGGTAGTCCACCACTTACCCCAAATACCCACATCATGTGTCTTGGCTTAATCCCCCAAACATTTTGTTCTTGTTTTTTTTTCTTTCTAATATATGGTTGTCCAATACCTCCATCAACGGCTTGGAAGCTACACAAGAGCGATGAAGTTGGGACATGGGAATGTGTTTTTTTGGATAGACAAACTTGGTTCCGATACCTCATGGATATTGAAAAAGGAGAGAAACCACCAAAAAATAATCAAATTAACTCAATCCAATTTTGTGTGATACACAAGATGAAGAAAATGAAGAATTTAAAGTTATTGAAGAAGATGAAGATGATGCAATTTCACTAGATAGACTATGTCACTTTTTTATCGGTGCTCATCCATTTTTTGGTTGATAATACATCGACATTTTTTTTTGGTCGATAATGTAACGCCATTTTTCTATGGCCAATATATAACTAACATTATAAAAATTATATAAATATTTGACTTTTAGGTGGTAGACAAAGCACCGACAGTTTATAGGGTTATTATTGCACCGCATTTTATATTAATATATGTCTATGTTTGATCAACAATTTATTTTACCTTTCGTTTTATTTTGATATTTGTTATTCCATCTTCTTTTGTCAAGTGAAACATGTCTAAAGATGGGAAAAATGAACCTTATGTTCGATACTCCGCTTTCAAGAGGACGGTTAAGGTTTTTTTAACCCCCACCGACAAGTTGGATGAGTTGAAGACACAACTTAACAAATTTATACTTTCCATCTTGGTGAAAACCAAACTATGTCTCATGTATTTGTACATGTACCATGCGTAGATATGGGGGCGGATAAAGATGAAGACCTCTCGAAAACTGTATATTATCCTTAGGTTATTCTTAATGATGGCGATGTAGCATCCACATTTTCGTTGATGGTTGAAAATAATAAGCTCTATATTTGTGTATGTTTCAACAACGACTGCCTAAATTGCCCGTAGGGATTTGGTGTCATTTTATGGGCTTTTAAGTTTTTTTTATGTACTTTTGTGTAATATGGTGTTAAAAACCTATAATGTTGCACTTTTGTTGAATTTCAATCATCCGTTTATTGTTAATGTAATGTCGAATAGTTGTAATTTTATTGAATTATGAATGATTATGTAATGGTGTTGCTTATGTTCGAGTATTGTTGGTGAATTAGTTGTACTGCTTCTGGAATTGTGTTTATGAGTTACAGGTGCTATGACAGACCGATTTGTGTCCTGGTTAACATTACAAGTGACGTTGTCTGCATATTAGAGCGCAACGACAATTAACTAGAGCTGGGTAGCGAACTGCAGTTAACTGTTGTTGGGGTATTTAGGTAATTTTGGGGTGTGGGAGAGCAATTTCCATTTTATACAGGCTAAAGACAAAAAGTATGGTTGTATTTGTGCTGGCCTTTTTAGGTCCAACCCCTCCAAAAATGTGGGCTAATGGATCGGCCCATCAGACCCGATTTGTTTTTACAACTCTACATGTAGGTACCGTGTCTTATTTCCGAGAGAGGATGGGTACGATAGGTACATGTAGGTACCCGATTTCATCCCCAAATTTATACGCACCGGTAAATTTCATTTTCAAATTTTTCGAAATAGCTAATAGGTCCCTGAATTTTACGAGTGCCAATCAGTTGAGTCCCTTCGTCAAGTTTGGTCTTTAACGGTGATGACATGGAACGTTAACCGGTGACGTGACTTGCCAAGTCAGATGCCACATGTTTAGGGACTAATTTGACCGAAAGTGAAAAAAAAGACAGGGACGAAATTGACTGAATCAAAAAAAATCCTTCTTCAGGACCGTAGTACAACGACTCTTTCTTCCCCAATTCTATATATCTCTAACCCTAATTTTTCAATCTCTCATTTACAATCCGGAATCCCCAAAATTTCTTCCATAAAACTTGTTCAAATTGAATCTGAAATGATGGGTGGTGGTCGTATGGCCAAAAACAACTCTCAAAGTCGAGCTTCATCTATAAGCTCCATGTTTAATGGTGAGGTCGGAATGCTTGATTGTTGGTGTCCTAAAAGATTTACTGTAAGAAAAGTCAATACTCTGAAGAATCCAGGAAGGCATTTCTACACATGCCCTTTGCCAAAGGATGATGATGATAATTGCGATTTTTGTCTGGGTTGATGAAGTTAAAGAACTAGGATACTTTAAAAACAATGGAACCGGTGGTGATCATGGAAGAAAAGCAAGATTGATGGAGAAGTTTCAGTCTATGGTTAAGGCTAAGGAAAATGGCAATGAAGAGGTTTGGAGGGAAAGGTTGATGGACAAACAAGATTGTTTAGGAAGTGAGCTTAGATTGATTAAGTATTTGATATGAATAATATGTTTGTTTGAATTTTTTTAATATCTTATTGTATTGTACTTGGTGTGTGTAATACCCTTAATAGCTAGAGGTTGAAGATGAATGTAATCCTTCTATGATATTATTGAAATCAAATTAGCCCCTGAATTATTGTCGAAAACATTAAATCGATCCCTACAATATATTCAAAACTATCGAGCAAGTCCTTGAATTATATATTTAGTTATCAAATCGATCATTATATTTATGCATATATGTCCATAATAGAGTAAAAATAAAAAAGACACATATTTAGAGTGCATAATATTCAACTTGTGTCATAATTTAGTCATTGTTCAACAAGTTTTCACATACCCAAAAAAATGGTTCTTAACCACCCTTGATAAAGTCATAAAGATGCACCCAAAATAAAGGCAACCGTTGCAAAATAAACCCAACTAAACAACAAATGCATATATATTACATATCCAAAAGCAACCCAACTAGGGGTATAAATTAATCATCATAAACAACAAGTTCCTAAATTCAGCATATCCAAAATAAGTCATCATAAACAACAACTATCTCATTGGTTCTTTGGTGGCAATCCTGGTGTTGGGATAAACTCCATGAATTGTGGTTGACTACTAAGACGGGTCAGCTACATGGATCAAATTACGTTATAGTCTTCTATCATAAACCATATTTGGATCCAACTCATTGACCTCTATATCTTTTCTAATAGTTTCTCTAGGTCTTTCTTTACCTCTTTTGACTTGACTCTCCTCCATATGATATATACTTCTAACGACGACATCTTCATGTCTTCTCTCAACATGTCCAAATCATCTAAGCTTGTTTTCTACCAACTTTTCTACTATAGATGTTACCACATTCTTTCTCTAATGGTGTCAAAAGATGTTTTTGCCAAGACTTGAACCCGTATCTAAGATGGTTGAGTTGAACCCATAGTGAAAATTAATAAGATGCAGTGATATATGCATTCTGACCCATAGTAGTAGAGCAAGTTGTGAGTTCTATGTGCATAAACTAGGATAATAAGTGGAAATACAACTTATTCTGATTGTGACCAGTTGCAACTTAAGTGTTGAAAAAAATGCTATTTACTCTCTTAAACACATTCTTTTAGTTTTTAAAATTTATTTGACAGTATTAGGGATCAAATTGATAGATAAGATAAATAATTCAGGGATCAATTTGATAATGAGTGACATAATTCAGGGACCAACTTGATCTTTAATAAATAAATCATGGATCGATTTGACAGTGTAACAATTTGAAATGACTTTCGTTCAAAAAAAAAAATTCAAAATTTTTCGATCAAATTCGTCCATGTACACGTGGAAGCTGACTTAAAACTCCATGTTTGCGCTTAACGTGACATGTCAGCACTGTTAACGGCGAGACTTGACGGAGGGATCAATTTGATCGACGTTCGTAAAATTTGTAAACCTCTTGGCTATTTCGATAAATTCGGAGACGAAATCGACAGATGCGTACAAATTTGAAGACGAAATGACCTATTCACTCATATATGTACCGTTAGATTGATCCAATGACTAATAATAGAATAAAAGAGATAAGAAGACAATTTTAAAGAAGAAGGATTCTGACTTTGAAGAGTAAAAAAAAACTCTATAATCAAACCCTTTAGACCCCTGTTTGGTTTGAGCTTATAAAAAATAGTTTATGTAAATAAATTAGTTTTTATTTTAATTTATAAGCTTTCATTAACGAAAATTATATCTTCATAATCTGCTTTTTCATAAACTACCTTAAAATCTTATAAATAATGCATAAAAACTTATTTATTTGCATCAATTGTTTTATATAAGCTCTAAAATAAGCTAATTCAAACGGGCCCTTAAGCGAACCAGGCCGAAATGGCCGGCCAGCTTAATTCAGCGGTTAGCACGCAATTCACGTTTTTCGTCACAATGGGATCCATCGTGGTATGTAGTTGTTGTTTCCCACAAGAAACAAAGTTACGTGGTGCCGTTCCATGATCTGTGACTAGTGACTACGACCCTTCATATGTTTTGATGCTTGGTCAAAATTTGCAAACTTACAATCCATATGATTCTTTTCCTTTCAATTTCCAAACCCAAACTTGATATAACGTTGTTAGTATTGTTTGTATTTGAGATTCATTTAGTTGATTGTGGGAGTTCATTACTCTAAATATTTTTTTCCTTATAAGAAATTTGGTTCTTATGAATCACTAAAAATTATTTAATGAGCTGACTTATTTTTCAATAATTGATACTCCTTATCAATCCGTTTTGTAACTCCTCATCTCAACTACCAAGTCATCTTTATATCCCAATATATTATAAGGAGTTGATTATTTATATTTTATTACACATTATTATATATAGGGTACATTTGATTTTCTTAAAAATAAATGATTGGACAATACAACTCAAATTGTACTATGTTCGATTTAAAAACCGGTAATGTAATTGGACAAAATAAGAAGTAATGACTAGGCGAAAATTAAGATTCTTATCTCTCACTATATTATGACAACTTTTCCTCTTAACAAGTGATCTAAAATATATAAAAAAAAAAATTATCTAAAATATAAAAAATCTTTTTTTGTTTCTGCTTATTGATTTTGTGTGGCATCACTTTGATTTGCGTTATTACATGCACATCCTCATAATAAGGATATTAGTTCTATCTGATATTTAATGAGGTAGGCATCGCCTAATCTACAATTTTGTGACCTATTGTTTACGCTGATTTTTAGGTAAACAACTGCTGGTTACAAAAATGTTTACTTGCGAGATCAGCCAAGAATCTCAGGACATATGTGTTAGATTTTTTCAAAAATGTTTGAATGTTCATGATGTTCTTGAAATTGTTCAGTAAAAGATTAAGGTAATTATCAAATTCAACAAGATTGAATCTGTCGAAAACAACTTCCAGTAAATGGAATTTGAATGTAAATGCGTAGAAAACAAGTAAGTTGCAAGAATAGTTAAGAAACAAACTTAAATTGCATTGAATTGAATGAAAATGTGTTCACAATATCATACATTTGCTTATTACTCATTTCTCACTTTGACATGTATATTCTGAGTGTCTAAGTTTTCTGTATGTAATTTGTGACCCGTTTCTCCGATGAGAAACTGCTATTTATACTAAGAAAAATAACTGTACAAATGTATCTAAAACTGTAACTGTCACCAACGTATCTTAACAAGAACCTTCTGATTTTGAACTTGATTCTACGTCACTTCGACAACAGTTATTTGGTCTTATCCATTTTCAGTCATCAGTCTTGTGTTTGTCGAATTCACCATCCTTTAGCTCTCTTAATTTCACCAAGTTCCAGATTCGGTCGAAATCCTATCAACTAGACTCTGTCGAAATCTTCTCAACAAACATGAACCTTAACAACTTCTTCAATCGTCGAAAATATCATCATTTTCTTGAAATAATAAGTCAAACTTTGTTAACTGCATTTAATTGAGTCTGTCTAAAATACAACAAACGTTTTTTTTAGAGGTCCAGTAAACAAACTATATATAGTACCATGTTCCATTAAAATACACATGTATCGCATAATAGCACAATAATCTAACTACTTAGTCTGGAGGACACTTTACATTTTTGTTTTTAAGTTATTTTTGGGTTCTATATATATATATATTTAAAATTCTAGGGCATCCTCAAAAACAATTATTTTTAAATTTTGTGTTAGTACTTGAGTCTATATTTCGTTTCATTTTGATTTCTTGCGTTATAAATGTTATTTAATTTGGTTTTTTATAAGTTTTTTTTTTTCGTTTTGTTTTAATATCATAAGTTATGAACAGTTGGATATTTAATGTTTATAAATTAAAACGAAAGAAAAATCAGCAACCAAATTACCTAATTGTAATTTAAAAAAATTAAAATGAAATAAATTTAATGGACCAAAAACCCTAAAATTAACTTACGTATAAAAAATATAATTTAATATATATATATATATATATAGTCTTGGTATAAATTGATAATTTAATTTAATACAACACCCACCACCTTGACACTCGCGTCATTGATACAGAGAAGAAGAAGAAACAGAAGAGGAAGAGGAAGAGGAAGATGAACGTGGATCTGGAATCCTTGGCAGAAGCCACTTCTGGAGCCATAGGATCATTGCTTAGCACAACAATTCTCTACCCTCTTGATACCTGCAAGACTAAGTATCAAGCTGAGGCACGTTCTCATGGTAACAGAAAGTACAAGTATGTCTAACAACCCATTTTCTGACTTTTTGCTTTTGATCCTGTTACCCTTTGTTGTAAAGATCATGTTTTTGTTCTTGTTTCGTTGTTGATTTTGTGTTTGATCGTTGTTTTGGTTTTTTTTGGGTGGTTTTCTTGTTATTATCGATTGTTGAGTTGTTTTGATTGGTGGATTTTTTATCATTTGGATTTTGATGTGTAAAGATTATAATGTTTTTTTTTTGTCAAATAAAAATGTTTTCTTTATTGTAGTTCTTAATTTTGCATAATTGTCATGCTTTACAAGTTTCAAATATTTGATTTGTAGCATAAGATAAGTTTCTCTGTTTTCTTTATGTCAATTATCCAAGGAATATGTAGTTTGAGCTGTATTGTCAATTTGTGTGGGTTAGACCACACATAGTTTTGCTCTGGCTTTAAATGGGCCCCCCACTAGTGGACGGTGGGATTGGTCCCTAGTAGTAGTTTGTCCTTGGACCGGATACCATGTTTTTAAAAAAAAAAAAAACTAATATATTACTTTCAAACATATGCTTTGTTGTTTTCCAAAAGGTTTTTCTGGGGACACTTGTCTGAGTTGTCAGGCACGTGTTGTATGAGTCTCGCATAGGTGTTGGACACCGGCACCTGTTTGACTAAGAGACATGGCTAATCCTAGAAGTGTAATAGTGTATTGGTGTGGACATTGAAAGATGGAATGCTGTTAGCTTTGGTTTTTATTATACTTTTAATCTTCTCAATCAAATCCTTCAATGAGAGATGAATTGCATTTCTTAACTCTTAAATAAAAGAAAGAAACCTTTTACAATGTTACCTGATCACTAGAATTAGATTTATTGGAAAAATTTGGAGAATTAGAGGTCCATGGTTCTGGCGAAGGTTTTTTGAATTTATACTTAAAAATAAGTTGGATCAAAGCTTGTGGAATGTGCCAACACGTCAAGTTGGATATAATCAATACATTTAACCATTCAATTGAGGAAACTGGAAGCAGAGGAACCAAATTGAGGAAAATTATTTCTTATGAGGAACAATTGAATGATTTAAGTTTCTGAATTATTGATTTTTCTTTTGATTGTTTGTTGCATTTTGATGTTGTTTTGAATGAATTAAAAAATGGGAATGAAGTGTGATGCATTCGAAATTTACAAATAATAAGTATTTTCCGCATGTGGATATGTAATTGCATAGAAAATATGTTTCTGTAATTATCTGAATTCGATTGGCTGAGTATACAGATTGCTTGATCTTACTCCATGAAAATTGCACAACAAAATTAGCCACCAGAATGTATCTCTTACAGTGTGGTCAAATAGTGATGCTTTAGCAAAGCGGAATTTGAACAAATTGCTATTGTTCTGCAATACATTGTTTAGTACAAAGTGCTGTCAAATAGCGGCGCTATAGCATTGTAGCATAGCAGAATTTGAACTACTATTTTCCACGATCCTCGATTGACATCACCGATCTCTTTGGTTTATGTACTTAATTACACTGTACTTGTTTTACCTTTGCAGGAATCTCTCTGATGTGTTATGGGAGGCGATATCTAACCGTCAGATTCTTTCCCTTTACCAGGGCCTTGGAACAAAAAATCTTCAATCCTTCTTTTCACAGTTTGTCTACTTCTATGGTTATAGTTACTTTAAAAGACTGTATCTGGAAAAAAGTGGATATAAATCCATTGGAACAAGAGCAAACTTGTTAATTGCTGCTGCTGCCGGGGCTGTCACAGCCATCACAACTCAGGTGAGGTAGCATTACCTTTTTTTTTTGAATAAAAGAGGGAGCATTACCTATTTGTAGTTTTAGTTTTAGCAGTCATTTAAAATATATCTTCTATGATGTTTTGACCATACCTAATAATCGTTATAAATTGGCATTGTTGTTTTGGATAGCTCAAAATTGTGATCTAAATCTTATGGTTATGCCTTATGGTTTGATTATTTTTGTTGGTGTTTCACTGTTGGAATGTTGAACCAAACTTATTCATCTCTTCCAACATTACGTTTGTCCGAGTGGAATTGATCTCAGATCTCTTGAGCAAGGACTCGGGTCCGAGCCTTGTGGATGGGAAAAACGTTGTTGGGAGGGGAGATACCACTATAAAGGTGGCCAGCTAGGTTCCCCGACGGAGGTGAATATTTCAACCCAATAACATAGTTACAAAAAAAAAAGAAAAAAACTGATTCATCTATATGATTTATTAAGTTCAATCATTTTATACAAATGAAGTGTTAAGTTTCTAAGACTTAACTTAACTATGTTATTTGGCCAACCATACATGATATAAATATTTAACAAGTAGATATAATAAATCACGGTTGCAATTATCTGTTACTGTCTACGAACATATTATTTTAAGTTTGGTCTTTGTTATGTTGGGTATTAGAGATAATGTATTTTAATAAAACTATGTAATTTTAATACAAGAGTATCTTATTGATGACTGTGTAGCCCCTGGATACAGCCTCTTCAAGGATGCAGACAAGTCCCTTTGGAAAGGCTAAAGGGCTCCTGAGAACCCTTACAGAAGGCACATGGAGTGATGCATTTGACGGCCTTAGCATTTCCTTGATGCTCACCTCAAACCCTGCAATTCAGGTAGCTCAAGCTAGTTTGTATCAACTGGAACCGTCATTTGTGTTATTTTTTTAAGTTGCATTTTATTTGAAAGGCTTTTTTCAAGACCAATATAGCTTAACTTTGAAATATAATGTGCTACAGTATACAGTGTTTGATCAGCTGAAAAACCGAGTACTGGCAAATAATCAAACCCTAGCTGAGAAAGGAGTATCTCCAGCATCGCTGTCTGCGTTTATGGCCTTTCTTTTAGGTGCAGTTTCAAAGAGTATTGCTACCTGTCTAACATATCCTGCTATCAGGTATATAATTGTTCCTTCCAACTTGTTTTGATCTGCGAACTTAGTTTCTACTGCACTACTGAGATCTTTTTTATCTTCGTATAGGTGCAAAGTCATAATTCAAGCTGAAGACACGGATGAAGAATCTTCCAAAAAACTGATAAAATCGCCGAAAACTGTGTCCAGTGTTCTCTGCGGAATATGGAAACAGGAGGGCATATTGGGCTATTTTAAAGGATTGCATGCTCAGATATTGAAAACTGTTTTGAGCTCAGCATTGCTCTTGATGATCAAGGAAAAGATCTCTGCTACTACTTGGGTCCTCATACTTGCAATTAAAAGGTATCTATTACTCCCAAAGGGTAGGGTTAAAAACGTGTAATATAGTTGTTATTGGAGGAAGAAGCTTCTATGCAATGTGTGGATTTTGACAAATACATCCATTTTGTTAGAGCTGAGACGGAGTTCTTTTTCTGGCTTCTCTTTGGTCCTATGCCCTTCGCTTGTTGATGTAGAACAACTAGTCCAAGAATTTACGCAAATGTGCAATAGACCATAGCAAGGCTGAAACTCTTAATAAAATGCATTCGAGTTTTGATTTGTTATATTTAATATAATAAATAATAATGTTACGTTTTAGTTTTTTGTTTATAGTTGATATTTTGGTATGTTGGGGAAGTCCTACACCAGAAGGATATAAGTTAAGGATAGTTTAGGTGCTTCATAAATAAAATAAGCACCCTTTTTATGTAGTAACTTCAGTTTCAGGTTAATAAAGTTTTTGTTATTTGTTCTTATTTTCTGGTTCATATTTTTAAAGCATTTAAATGTGTCTTCTACTCTTCTATTCAAGTGAGTTTTCAAGGGGTCTGTTTGGATTGGACTTATTTGAGCTTATCTAATGACGTAAGTACTCATGAGATTGTTTTGAAGAGTTCATGAAAATAGCCAGTGATATGCTCATAAGTTGTTTCAGCTCATTTTCATAAGCTTTGTAAGATAACTTCTGGAAACAACTTATAGCTTATATATAAACCGTGTTGATTCAACTTATAATGTGATCCCGGATTACAGTACCAGCAATTAGAAGAAAGTAGATTAACAATGAAAGTAAAGGATTGTATTATTTATGAAAATGAAAGCAAACAACAATAGAATGACATCCTTTTGTCCAAGTGCTAAGCTCCTCTCTGCCTCTAACATAGAATGATTCCACTTGATACCTTTCTGTCTCCATCCAACCTCCTTTTCGCAAAATCCACTTAGACAATTCTTTTCCCACTTCTTTCCTCTCACTTCTTGAAACATAATTTTTCCATTTTGCCCCTCTTTATGTCTCTAAACATAATCTCCATACTATATATAGACCTAGACAGCTTATGTGTTAACTGTCTCTGAGTTAACTTTCTCATCCTAGGTCCTATCAACTTAAATGATAAATGTTCATGCTATCAGGGTTCAATTAAGTTATTTGTCGAAAAAGAGTCAAGATACAGAAGAGGGTTAACAAGATCTTTTTGCACTATTGAGTTTTTTCATAAAAGAAAATTGTCGCTCTTCTTTTTCTTTAGGAGTATAGTATAAGCCTAGTTTGGATTAGCTTTTAGCTTATAAGTTTGTCTTCAATTTCAAGATGATTTGTTTTCTAAGCATTTTATTTTGAAAACCGATTGTAAAGCTTCTAAAAGTGTTTTACAAAAAGATGTTAAAAATTTGGTTTCTATACATATTTTTGCCAGATGGCAATCTTTGCTATCTTGTTTTGATTTTGATATTGAAGGTATTAAAAACTATTTACCAGATTTCTTAACCAGAGAATTTTTACAGGGCAAAAATGGATCCTAGAGATAGTTACGGACCTCCATTACCCATAAAGAAAGAAAATCCAAAAAAAGCTTTAGTATTAGGTTTTCCATCATACTTAACCAAAGTTACGTCACCAAAACCGACTACATCTAATAAAATGTTCTTATTATCACCTTCAGATATTACCCAAAAAATTACTCCTTCACCATCCTCTTCTAAAAACTCGAAATTAGCCTTTTACACTCCTCCTCCTACAGCCAAGAGTGTATTTATTACTAAAAATCTAATTGAACCAATTATACCTCTAGAACCTTTTTACTGTTCTGACAATGTTTCCATTTTACAGATAGCAAGTAGAGTCCTTCCCAAAGGAATCCTATTTGTTCCTAAAGAATTATTAAAAACCCGTAAATTTTATGAATTTATCTTAGTGGATACAGGATCCTTAGTTCTAACTCATCAGCATGATCCAGTTGATAAATCGAAAATTACTTTTTCAAAATTTAAAATTACCAAGGTCATATCTCCAGCCGAATGGAACCAACCTCCTTCTTCAGAAAGGTCCTTCACCAGGAGATTTGCCCCTCAGCATTATAATTACTTTGATTACATGGATGCTTGAAACTATTTCTTGGCCATAGAACCTTTTAATCACACTTGGTTCATATGGTTCGCAAAAGATATATCATTAAATTTCCCTACATGGTTTATTAAATGGTTTGAATTAGTTGGTCCTACTCTTAATATATTCCCAGAATATGCTATGGAAACCTTCAATAAATTTACCGCAATAACCAATTGTCCTAAGCATAAGGCAATTTTGGCTTTTTGCGTAGTCTTCAGCATTAATTGGATTACATCTTGGACATTTGCTTCAAAATTAATTTGGAGTGACTGTCCGGCTACTCAACTTGTTAAAAAAAATATTTATTTAAATGGTGGATTAAATTTAATCCTGAATTATTGAGTGACAAAAGATTAGATGCCTGTGTACAGGCTAATCCAGGTCGGTGTAAAAATACTGGAAACAATTCAAACTCTAAATTCCTGTCCAGCAAATCAAAGATATTAGCCTCGTTAGCTGCTGTTACCGATCCTAAGCAATTCATTAAAAAATTATGCGAAGTCTCGTCTTCAATATCTGATAGAGGAAGTTCGACTAATAGGGTCGACGACAATGGAGATGACTGTTATGGAATTAACCTAGAAGACTGTTAGAGAAATTATTGTAATTGAAGTAGCAATAAACGTCGCAAGAAAGGAGGGGTTTGAATTGTGACCCTTTTAAAATAATTCCTGAAAAAACTAAACAAGTTTGTATACTCAAGAAAGTTCTTGGTAAGTGTTAGTATAAAAAGATTATGGGTTTTAAGTTTGTTTTATCCTGACCAGAATATTCTGGATCAAATATAATTCAAATGTTTAAGTTGCTTTTAGTGAGGACCAGAATGTTCTGGAGAATGATTAATATATATAAGCAGAATGAGAAAAATGATATTGAAATATAAAGCAAGGACCAGAATTTTCTGGAGAATGTTTAATATAAAAGCAGAATGATAAAACAGTAAGAACCAGAATGTTCTTAAAGCAGTTATATGAATTAATAAAACAATATAAGTGATTAATTTAGGACCAGAGAACTCTGGATTAATTTGATTATAATTAATTAGGACCAGAATGTTCTGGAGAGATTAATAAGTAATATTATGATAGTGATAGTGTGTGAACTTTGTGTAACGAAAATAATAGAGAGAAGGAAGAGAGAAAAACACAGGAGATTTATCCTGGTTCACCAAACCCGGCTACTTCCAGTCCCCACACCTCGTGTGAGATTATCCACTATAGTATCCTGCTAACAGAAACTTCTGACTAGCACTATAAGTTCTTGATCACACCAGATCAGTCCTTACACCATGTATTATCAACCTCAGCAGACTTCTACAATTCTTTGCTTTCGCACAAGAAAGGTTGTTACACTTCTTTCCCAAACTATTGTTACGAATAGACTTGAGAATTACAATACACTTTGTATGAAAATAGATGAATTTTGGATCGAATAAAATTCTCAATACATGTTTGAGATTTTACTAAAAAACTCGAAAGAGTATGATCCAAAAGAAAAAAGAGAGAGCTTTGAGACTTGTTTGTGAAGAGCTTTTGTATGTAGTGATGATTTTCACTTGAGAGAATATTTGCTTTCAAAACTCTTGCTTTTAACTTCCAAAGCCTCTTGTATTTATAGGTGAGGAGTGTCTTGGTGACCAAGGGTGCAAATAGAGCTGTTAGACACGTTTTGTACAGTTGTCTAAAGCTTCATTTGATTTCACTCTTCTTCTTCAATTCGGCCAGAATGTTCTTTTACACATCGAGAACGTTCTGGTTGATTCAGCTGGCTTTGTGTTGCTTTTTGCGTGAAAGGATACAGCTGTAGTGAGTTGTTGCTTGCTAAGATGAAGTGACCTAGATTATGTCACTCATGATGTCAAGTTTATTTCACATGTGCTTTAATTCATTTCATGAGATATTTATCCTTTAATGGGCTTTTCTTTCAAATGAATCGATTTGCTTAAGTCCCAGGATAACTTCTCAAAAAGCTTTCTCATGTCATGCTTCTTTTTGCTGACTTTGCTCTTTTGATGTATTTGCTTTGTGAATCCAGAATGTTCTCAGAACGTTCTAATGAAACAATTATCACAAAACAAATTAGTAGATAACAAGATAGAATAATATTAATATGTTTGTAATCTTTAAAACATCAAATAAGAATTTTGTCTCAACAGTAATTAGTTTTGAATTATGCGTTCTCAATTATTTTACTTTTCTTAGGCCAACTGTCGGCCACTTGCTTTACTTTTCTTTATCTTTACTTTCGGTGGTATTTATGTTTGTCGGCCACTTATGTATAAAGTAATTAAGTATGTTGTAATTTATTTTCAAGTCCGTGTCTGTATCTTTCCTATATAAGGAAGAGTTATGTTTAGTTCTAGGCATTCGAAAAACAATAGTCTCAACATCTTCTTGAGCATTTCGAAGCCCTGAGAAAATCTCTCTTGTAAGTTAATAAAATGTCTTTATCCATACTTGTGTTGTTATTAAGCATATTTTATTGTTTTTATAACCTATAATTAAATTATTTTATTATGTCTTTTAAAACCGTTTATGTTTTTGTTAATCCAGAATTTGATTATATGCTAATCAATTCTGAAAATACTCAATATAAAGTATTCTCAATTACTCCATCTTTAGAAGAACTTCATATTTTTTCTAATGATGCATACTATATTATTTCTACCATGACTAAAACTCCTTCCGTTGCTAAATTTGATAATACATTATTATCTAGACTTCTCGTTCCGATCCTTCCCGCGTCTATATATATATATATATTTTTTTTTTCACATGAAAACAAGAAATACAGCTTAGATTCGAAGCAGAGTAATTTAGCTTAGATTCGAAGCTGAGTGGCGGAAGCAGCAGAGTGCAAGAGAGAGCCATCACAACCCCATTTAAAAAAAAATTAAAAATTTATACCCTGAAAATTACCATATTGCCCTTCAATTATTATGAAAATTACCAATACCCTTTTCATTTCCTCTTCCCCTTTCTGAAGAACCCGCGCGCTATCCATCATTTTTCTTTGTAACACTCCTCCATCCACCACCACACCACCGCGACCACTCCTCCTCCGTCCTTCACCGCCGCATCCTCCTCCGTCCTTCACCGCTGCCACAGTATCTTCATCTCTCTCCACAAACCCTAACTGTTGTAATTGGTACTCATTCTGATTTGATTTCCTTCTATTTGTTAATGAATTTGGTTTTTAATTTGCTTTCACCTTCAATCTTTACATAACCCTAATCAAAACATCAAAACAAAAGGGAAATAGAAACTGAAATTAGTGTGAAATTGAATGTAATTTCCTTCTATTCTGATTCTGATTTGATTTTCATGCTTGTGTCTGTAGTTTTATCATATGGTTATGAAATCAAATGTGTCCATATCTATTGTTACTACTTACTTGGTTATTCATGATAAAAACCTTAAGTTGCTAGTCTCTGAGATAGGTCCATATTTTTTTTATTGTTGTTGAAAATCAGTGCAAACTATGAATATATAGAAACAGATTGAATGTTTATTACAGGTGTTAGCTATTGATGTTGATTAAATAAGTTTCTGTGCTATTATCTGTGTGACTGTACAATTTACAAATGTTCTACAAGTATTACAAGTGTTCTATATCCATGCTATTATTTTGATTATTTCTTTCATCGATTTTGAACCAATTATTAATGATTTCAAGTCACTCGAAAAGTGTAAAATGTCACTTTAAGTATTTAATGATCGACTTTATGTATTATGTAGTTTAAATTTTGAATGATCGATTTTTGATTTATTACAACTTAAATGTGTTGTATATGTAATATAAATAATATGATTTATATATTTTAGTTTATTTTGATGGCGGCCACCCCAAATTTTTTTGTCTGGCTCCGCCACTAGAAGCAAAGTAATTTAGCTTAAATTCGAAGCAGAGTAATTGAGCTTATAATTGAAGCAGATTATATACTATTTATTCAGCAGTGACCGAAAAAATTAGAACTTTCTTCTTCCTTCATCACTCTCACTCTCATAATCACACTCTCTCACGCAATTAGGTTCATACCATTACCATCTACTCTTACTCCCAATTGGGTCTTCAATTTCGTTAATTTTATTTATTTTTTTGATTTTTGGTTGTTGCTGATATAGTTTTTTCTCTGTTGTTTTATTTTACTAGTGTAATAATGTCACAAGATATTGTTTATCAGCGCCCTTTGTTTGGTGGAAAAATATCAAGCACGTTCCCCAACAGATTCCAGGTGAAACATCATTATTTTGTTTTTATGTTGAAACATTTTTTTTGTTTCTAAATTTTGTCTATGTAGTAGCACTGACACTTCAAATTGAAGGTGTCTGACGTGTGAAGCACAATACGTGACACTTTGACACAACACATTGACACCAATAATAATTTGAGAATATGACATTATTTAATGTAAGTACATGTGTCAGTGTCGGACACAGATACATCTTCGACAAGAAGTGTCGGTGCTACGGAGTCAGAGACACTATATACTGACAGAGCATTGCCAGACGTGGTTAGATTGAATTATTCTTATTTACTTAAATTATTATGAGTGTATATGTGTCGATGTCCTGTTCGTGTCAGTGCTTCATAGAATTTTGTTGATGGTTTTCGGTGTTATTTGGTTTCGTAGAATTTTGTTGGTCGTTTTTCTTGAAACACTATTTTTGAAATTTTGTTTGTGTAGCACCACTTCAGATTGAAGGTGTCTATAATGTCGGACATGTATTGTGTCCGACACTGAAACATGTAGTTACATTCAATCACTTATATTTTCAAATTATTATTCGTGTCTGTCTGTCTGTCTGTGCTGTACCATGCCGTGTTTATGTCAGTGCTTCGTAGACTTTTGTTGATGTTTTTTGATGTTCTTTGCACAAACTCTTGGAAGACACTTTAATTTTTAGTTTTTATGAAATTAAAGTTCTGGTTATTTCTTGTAGGATGTCAGTGATATACGACAAGTTCCTGATCATCAGGTTTGTTGGGCATTCTCTTTGAATTTGGTTATATTGTATTGTTGTGTTTAATCTTGTTTACCAAGTTAATTTTTGTGTGTTGGTGATTTATATAGGAGGTGTTTGCGGATCCTAGCCGTGATGAAAGCTTGATCGTTGAGCTTTTAGAGTTTAAGCCTGATGTTGCTGATAATGGAAGTGCTGCATGGTTTCTTCAAGACCTTGCTAGGGAGCAGGATGCAGAAGGAACTGTGGTATGTTATTATTTCAATTTGGTTTCTTCAAATTATTACAATCAAATTTGACTTTGTAATTGGTATAGAAACTGGATTATGTTGTGTTTGTTTATCATATGTGGCGGCAATGAATGATTAGGGAATGTGTGGATGATACAATGAGTAAAGGCGTGTTTTTTGAACTATTGGGCCACTAATGAATGAATTGTAGTGACGGGGATTTTTGTTTGTTTGGTTCAGTTGAAGTGTGCTTTCATTTTTACTCTATTTAATTCATCAAATTGTCGTAGGAAATTTGTGAAGGGATACCTGCCGTAGACGGCAATGGCATGGTTGTATGGCGTATTTTTGGCATTCTGCCATCCACCAACCATGGTCAACACTGTTTGTATTTATATCTAGAAATTTAGCTGTCAGCAATTTTTGGTAGACTCCATTTCGTCTTTCAGTTCACTGTAGTATTGCATGTAAAGTTTGCCCCTTTTTTTTATGAACCAACAATTTCAAATACTCAAGTTGTTAAGTGAAGATAATTCATGATTTATATTATAATTTATATCTCTAAAATGTCTCTTTATGTAAGAGTCCTCTAGGCTTGAAACTTAGAGACTTAGACTATGCATAGACCCGTATACCTTTTGCGGATATTTAACATCTTGTACTAGAAGAATACAAACAGTGATATAAGAAAGCTCTAATACCATGTCATGAACCAAATATTCCAAAAGTTCTCGCAGCTATGATATAAGTATTATGTCTATGATACTTCTGATGCTTGAATTATTTGACACAATGTCGCTAAAGCACTACAATTTCTCAATGTGTGCATGCATTCACATATGTATTGCATCTCAATATAAAGGCACAATACTTTCTATAAGAGAGGATAAATTTCCTTCTGCTCAGTTCCTTTACTGTTCTATGATCATCTATGCCCTTTAAATGATTTCAGGTTATTGAGCAATCAGGAGTTCTTGAAGCACCTGGTTTGATGTATAATAATATACCGGCTGTTGTAACAACTGCAGTAGGCCAAATGGTAAAGTTTTTATACTTGTTTTGACTTTTATACAATGGTACTACATCATTGTGTTATCTAGATGAGTAATCTCAGGACTAATGTGCATACATTTTTCTTATGCTTCTTTGGATTGCCAATTAGATATTGAAATCCACTTGCATGCCTTCTTGTCCATCATATTTAGCATCGGCAAATTGATGATTTTTAGAACTTCTGTTTCACTAAATGTTTGCATTGATGCTTTCTATAGTCTAAGGAATGCTGTGATTCTCTAATGCTTTTTATGGCTTCCCATTTTTTCTATTACAAACTACAAGCCAACTTTCAATTAGTCTGTTCTTAGTCCAGTGAGTTTGTGCCTACGTTATTCTTGTCTTGTGAACATAAAGTACTTTTGAATTTTGTGACTTCAAGAAACCGGAAACTGGCATTTTATAGTGGTTTGCTTTAGAACTGTCATTTGGATTATTTAGATTTTCGATCAGTTATTCTTCTTGAAGCTGCTCAAACAGAAAAACAACTATGTGTTTACTTCTACTGTATGTCTATTGAGTGTTGACCTAACAACGGGTTTGTCGTGCTAGTTAACTACTATGTTCTTTGGCTGTTTGTGTTTCTGATGTTACTCTTTTCACCCTTCACTAACTCCATTTCTAACAAATATTGCTAGGCGATTTCTAAGGGACGACAGGGACGGGAAGCACAAAATATTGTGAAAGTATGTTCTGTTTTGCTGGGCATTTTTTGAAATTTTGCAATAACTAATTTGTCATTTTTTTCTTCATAATAATTAGTTGGTCTTGTGAATTTGTCATTGTTTCCTTTAATCAGGTTTATTTGGCTAATTTGCGTATTAAAGGAGTTGATACTGATGTACTAATCACTGCATATGAGCCCATTGTTATCAAGTAAGTTTCTGAAATATCTTTTTCTTGACATAAGCTCTTTAGAGAACTGTCTTATAATTCGGTTGTTTCATTTGATTCAGACTCCTTACTTATTTTTTTTAAAATCCAATCTCTTGTGTATATGTTAAATTTGATCATTTTAAGGGTGTGTCTAAACTATTCTAGACAGCTTAATTAAATATTATGGGAAATGTTAACGAGTGCCCTCGGGGCACTCTTTAAGACCTTTAAATGATAATTTTTTATGAAAATATGTATAATCAATGCATTGGAAATCGAAATATTTGATTTTTTTTATAAAATAATTTCGTCTTTTGGAATCCTTAAAGAGTGCCCTGGGGGCACTCATTAACAAGACCTTTGAAATCCATGTACTATTCTGACGTGTCTATAACTAGTCTGTGTTTAGACAAACTGACATCAGTTTTATAATCATGTTTTAGTTCACTTTTTTCAGTTTATCTAAAGTTTTTTTTTGGTGGTGTTATCTAAAGCTTAATACAAGAGCATATGCTATGATATGAGTTTAAATCAATTTTAAATAAGCTTTTCAAAACCTTTTCTAAACCGAACAACGTTCGAGCTATGCATTAGAAGTAAATGAGATAAAAGAAACGAAATGTTGGCTGCATTACTTAATTGGACCGACTTTGTGGAAGCTAGGTTACAAGTCATTTAAGCATGTGCTTGGTTGATCGTTGGGCAATCGCTATCGTGAATTTAGAGCTCTCACTGAATTTTAGAAGCTCCAATATGTAGTTTCTTGTCGACCATGATTTTCCACTGTGATTCTGGTGTTTTCCAAAACACAAACTAATTCTATTTTATTTTCTGATTGCAGCCCTTTTAGCGAAAGTGCGGACACAGTTGGTGCAGGCACGGCTGTTCCTGCGTCACAAGCTGGATGTATGCCAATGGATGAGGTCTTTAGACTTGCTGTTACAAGCTTCAAGGTTTATGATTGGAGTCTTTTTGATGCATCAAGACCCTAAGTGTGTGTGCTAAGCAAGTTGATGTTCAACTATATGGAGTTGGAGTCTTGGGAAATTTTAGAATTATCATCATTTGGGTGAAATTTTGAATATAGGTGATTCCCATTTTCTGTTTTGGTCTTCCTCATGGGATTTTCTTTGAGCAGAGTTTTTTTTTTTCCTTCGTATTTATTAGTATCATCAAGTTGTTAGTTCAAAATCACGTGCTTTTACTATCTTGATCATGAACAGACTCGGTTGGATTGAGTTTGCGGGTCATGAAGGAAAAAAATTAGTTTTTCATTAAAACATTATTAACTAAATGAGATACTTCCAAAACTTTTAACTTCAAAAATACGAAACTAGATTCACAGCAGTCAACAAAAGCACGCAGTTACACATTTAGGACTATCTGACTGAACCCTGATCTAAGACTTCAAATATATATAAAAAACACAACAAAGTATATCAAATCTATTCTAATTAACAACAAACTTATAACAAGTCAATAATCAAGTTAAAATAATAATAATAATAAAGTGGACATTTTTTTACAAGTTGGAGTGTCTCTATAGGATGTAGACATTTTGTTTTACTCAAAATTGGTCTGGACCTCAGGAGAAGGAGAAGAAGGTAAAAAGATTTGACATCTTTTTTTCCAACCTCTAATGATTTTTAAAAATCACTTTTAGTATGTGAAAAAATATTGTGTTCTATCTCAGTCCAGATTGATAAATTTGGAGAGTTATGCTATATAGTGCAAATTAAAGCAAACGAAAAGTAACAAATGTACACATGTTGGCTTTTTTAAAAGAGTAAGCAATAGATAACTTAGTTTTTAGTGGAAATCATGGGAGGTGGGCGGAAATCATGGGTGGTTGGCAAATAAAAACCATTCGTTTATTCTCGTATTTGATTTTTTTTGCACCATTAATCATTTCTCAAATTTGGAGGGGTGTGATTTTTAAGAAAAATGTCCGGAGTTAGCAGTAGTTTTAAAAAAATTTCAAAAATTAATCGATACGTTATCGGATCGGGTCAACGGATCCAAATTTGAATCTTTGCTATCCGAAGCAATCATCACCGAGTTTACACGGGTTGGAATTTTTTTAAGGAAATGTACACATTACAATCATTTTAATAGTTAAGGTCGACAACAATTATGAAATATAGCAACATTAAGGTAAATATAATTTATTTTTGATGATAATACAACACAAGGGTCCATAGCTCAGTGGTAGAGCATTTGACTGCAGATCAAGAGGTCACCGGTTCGAACCCGGTTGGGCCCTTTTTGTGTTAATTTTTACATTTCTTTTAAACACAGGAAACATATTGATATAAATCTAAGACAAAATTTGAGTGCAATTTCTCTGATGCTATCTTTTTTAACCAAGTCCAAAGGTATATACAAACTATTTAGTTTTTGCCAAACTAATTTGACAAATCAATTTAAATATAGTAAATTAGCTGCAAAAATTAATATTTTTTCCGTTCTTAAATACATGTCGCAGTCAATCACTGCACACATGACAATACATAATTTTGACCATTAATATCTTTAATTAGCTATAATAAAAATTGATATTTAGACAAATCAAACATCTTACATATTAACATTTGTATTTATATATTAGTTAAAAAATATGGTCAAAGTAAGTTATATAAATAGTGCACAGTAAAATTGCAACATGAATTTATGAACGGAAATAGTATAATATAATTGATAAACAATCCAGCAACACCTACAAAATAGTACCCAAATTTTGTCCACAAATATATAAGTTTAAACTCTCCAAAAACACTAATACGATTACTTTTTACACTCTATGGCTTTCTCGCGCGAAAAAATATATTTTTGAAAATACTTTTTGTTCTGATTATACAATCAAAGCAAGTTTAAGAAACTTTCGGATTATATTATCCGAATTCTTGTATTGCCCAAATTTTCAGAACAACAACGACATATATTTAATGGAAAATAACAAAAAAATAAAATAAAATAAATGTAAATAGGCAAAAAAGTAAAAAGACAAACATGATATAAATTCTCATTTTATTAATATATAAATACTTTCATAGTACATTTACAATAAAATTGATGCTTATTACACAAAATTGACCGTTCATACGATCCCTGAAATATTAGAATAACATTTTTGTATGAAAGACCAACAGTGGAAGCGCATTGCAGAAGAAAAGAGAAGGAGAGAATGTGAGATGATGGAATGAGAGATTGTGCAGGATTGATGATTATTTATAGAGGGGAATTTGCGAAGAATGAGTGCATATAGTGTAACGATTCATAAATAAGGGTTAAAAAATGTGTGATGACTGGTCTGACCAGTCAAAAAACATGTTAAAAACGTGTTCAATGAGTTATTTTTGCTGAGCAAGTAACCGTCTAAACTCTGAACTATTTCGGATTATATAATCTGAACACATCCGAGAAATGTCTGGTTTATATATTCCGAACTGGTTCAAGACTATGTTAAAGTTTGTACTTTATATGGTGAGGGGAAATTTGAATTATACATTTCGAACCTTTTGAGTACAAGATTTTTTCTGTGGTCCACATTGCACCAACAGTTTCTGTGGTACACGATACACAAAAACTTCTATAAATTAGTGTGCTTGTTTTCATATGTTGTAAACCACACCAAATCACCATGGACACTCCAGTCATTGATCTGAATACCAAATTAGCTGCAGTTTACTACAACAGGGGAAAACCACATATATTTAGAACTCGAAATGACGTCACGCTCTCCAGGTTGAAGGATCAACCACATCAAATCAATCGTCAACTCAATCACAGAGACAAAGGGTGGGTAGACAGTGTTGATTATTGCCGTCCATCGATCGATTCAGTTGGAATAGTGCATTTCAGCATATTGAAGCTCAGGAACGACGATGACGACATGATCAAATTGGACGCTTCTTTGGTCAGTATAGTACTAAAGGACCGATCAAGTTGGACGCTTCTTTGGTCAGATCTTTCAAAGATATTCAGAAAAGTTTGATCTGACCTATGAACTACGAAGACATAAGGGCTTTGATGGACGAACTAGACAAAGAAGTTAATTTGGTCGATCCGTGATCTATAATGTTATATTTTATTATGTATTTTACGTTGTTGAATTTAGTCATTTGATATATATGAGATTGTTATATTTATTGTATATTGCTGAAACTAAATTACATGTGTTAAAACTCGTACTTTGTAGGGTGAAAGGCAGTTCAGATTATATAATCTGAACGTACATGATTTTTCTGTGGTGCACATTGCATCGACAGTTTCTGTGGTCCATGACGCACAGAAACATGTATAAATATACGTGTTTGGTTCATTTGCTGTAAAAGACAACAAAGAACTAGGAACACCTTGTCGGATGTTGTTATGAGCATGTTGGTTATAAGATGAGTGATGTTGGAGGGAAGCTGTTCCAACATCGTTGTTATGACCACCTTCCCTTTCTTCATCGCTCATCTTAAAAACTCAACAAAGAACTATGAAGAATTATGCGGCAGATCTGAATACCAAGAGGTTGTTATGAGCTAGATCTTGCTGCATTGCTAATAGAAATATGTGAGTTGACAAGACAACATAATCTAGCTCAAAAGCAACCTCTTAAACATCTTCCCTTTCATCATCACTTCTCTTATTATGTTGTTTTACGTTGTTGAATTATGTCATTACTTTTTTCTTATGTTATATAGCAGGTAAATCCTCTAAAGATCAAGGTTAAACACAGTTTGTGACAGTTCAGATTATATAATCTGAAATGTTGCTAAGGATTTCAACATATATAATATGAACCATCCCATACTGTGGACAGTGGTGTTACACCAAAGGTTTGGACGGTTTGTGGTGTGTTTAATGTTGTTTTTAGTCGGTTTAGGCATGGTAAATGTTTCCTTTGACTGTAGTTACAATCTATGATAAGGTTATGGCTATATATAGTTTTGCATGCTTCAACATATTTATTCATTCCTCACTTCTCATTTATTCTTACATTTTATTTCTCATTTTTTAGTTAGGGGTGTTTTATGATATTATGATCAATGTTGACCGTTCATACACCCCCTGAAATTGCTTTGCAGTTTTTTGCGGAGATCGTAGAGACCTTTGTCATCGGTCACAACACATTCTTTTGATTTTGATAAAATTCGGATTTCAAAATCTGAAAATCCCTATAATTTAATTTGGATTTCATAACCCAGGTAAATGGTATTTTGACAAAAAAAAATTATGTAGTGTGAAAAGCTAATGTGTAAAAAAAAGTAATAGTCAAACACTAAAGCCATAAAGCCGAGGATGTTTTCAGCCATCATACCCTGCAAGTTCTACCTTTATTAGGTATACAGTGAGAGTTGGAAGTCCATTTAATATGTACTTAGGTTTTAATTAAGCAATTTCACAACTGATGATGATGTAAAATTGTAAGTTAGGAAGTGTGACAATTCAATTCCATTAGAGGGGCCGAGGGGGCACTCTTACGACGGAAACCACTTGTGTGACATTATGGTGGAAGTGTTATATAACACTACCCAACCACAATGTCACATGTGACTTTCTCATCTTAAAATAAAACAAAAAAATCTTGTAAAAGATAAAGAAGAAACCAAATAAACTATGAATCACATTGTGGTTGGACAATGCTATATAACATTGATCTTTCAATGGTACACAAGTGAGATCCCTGTTGGGACCTCAAAAGTTACGACTATGATATTTTGAAGAGTCAATCACGTGTCATTCTAGTTTGAAAATAATGCATCATATGGGCCGACATACATAATAAAATAGATACATGAATTTTCATAAGATTGCAGTCTTCTTATGCCAGATGGTTTCACACATTGTTAATGGAAAAAAGAATACCCCTGAAATTTATAGGTGAGCAATCAACGTCAAATCATTGTCAAATCTCTCAAGATCAGCTTCTGCTACACTGACAAAAGTTTAAGTATTAGTGCAGAAATCAAGATTAAATTTTCCATGAAATTCTATTTCAAGAATTTTAAGAAAGTTTTTTTTTTTTTTTTTTTTAAAAAAGAGTTGTGTTATTTGAACATCCATTTGTTTGACAACCTAATGAATAACGATATTTTTATAAAGAAAATTATGTTTTGACACGAAAACTAAAGCAATAGAGAGAAAGTAAAAATATAATGTGAGTATGAGAGAGAAAGTTGTCACAAAAGTTATTATAAAATGATTGTACAAATATCATTTCACAAAAAATAAATATAGAATTTCAAGAGAAGATGGAAAGAAAGAAGTAGATTTGACAGAGTGTGGGAAGAGAGAAACAAATAAAAAATAGAGTAGATTTGATGTATTATTTAGAATTGTTTTTATATCTCTAATATGTTGCATTTTGGATATTTTAAAATCTATTTTGAAAAAGAATTTTTTAATACTGAAGTTACTACTAAGTTGAGTCAAAACCATGTCGCTCTCTTTAAAATATTTCATAGCACTGTCCAAAATTTTGCAAGCAGACTATCAACCATACTGCCTCTAGAATAAAACAACTCATCTACAACTATCTCGAAGTTCTACTGCATTGTAGGGTCCATTCTAAAATTACACCTCCAATATGGTATAATGACCACTTGAATTTAATACTAAAACCACTCTATTATAGTTTTACTACAACTCAAATATGGTGCTACCACCATTCTTGTTGGTCTATATCATGGTAACGTAACAAATCTAGACGGGGGGGGGGGGGGGGGGGGGGGGGGGTATAGATTCCCTTAAAAAAATATAGATGGTTTCTGAAAAACTTTTTGTAGATGCGCTTGACTATTGGAATCAATACAAAAGCACAAGGGATAAACTAATCAAACAATGCGTAGACACACAAATTGTCTATGAATGAAGAAAAATCAATGTGGCATAGACAGTTAGGCCAGGCTAATTGGAGGTTAATCTCTAAACTTAGAAGGCTAAAACATGTCAAAGGCTTGCATGATCTGGACTAAGTCAGATGCTCTTTGTGAGGCATGTCAAAAAGAAAAAATTGGTTAAAACTCATTTTAAAATCAAAAACATTGTTTAGCATTAGAGCTTCTAAACATTGATCTCTTTAGGCCAGTGGATCCTGCCTTGATCAATAGAAAGAAATATGGATTAGTCATTGTTGATGACTTTAGCAGATGAACATGGATAAAATTCCTTAGAAGGAAGGATGAGTCGTATGATGTGTTTAGTGTCTTCTGCAAACAGATTCAAAATGAAAAAGAAACAACTATTTTGAAAATCAGAAGTGATCATGGTGGTGAATTTGATAACAAACCTTTTGATTTTTTTTGTGAAACACATGGAATTCTCAATGATTTTTCTTCACCTAGAACTCCACAACAAAATGAGGTTGTAAAAAGGAAAAGTAGATCTTTTCAAGAAATGGCACGCACCATGATTAATGAATCTAAAGTTGAAAAACATTTTTAGGCAAAAGTTGTAAACACATCATGTTATGTTCAAAATAGAATCTATATTAGACCTATACTGAACAAGACTCCATATGAATTGCTCAAGGGAAGAAAACCCATCATTTCTTATTTTCACCAGTTTGGATGTACTTGTTATATCTTAAACACCAAAGTTCATCTTAAGAAATTTGATGGCAAAGCTCAAAAGTGTATCTTGTTAGGATATTTTGAACGCTTAAAGGCATACAGACTATATAATTCTGAAACTAAAAAAGTTGAAGAATCAATATAGGTCAAGTTTGATGACAAAGAGCCTGACAATGTAAAGTCAGATTAAGTTGAGAATTTTGTAGATATTTAGATCATAAGTCATTCATCACATGGGGAACAATTTAGACCAGTAGAACCAGAAGCAACTACAGATGATGTTGGCGCCTCTGGACTAAATAATATTGACACATCCTCTAGACAGAAAAAAGATGTTTTCGATGTTGTTGCTCCCTCTGAAAGCTCTTTTACATACAAAGGCTCATATTCATAATATCTCATCATTGGAAACAAGAATGATCCAAGAAAGACAAGATCTGAATTCAGAAATGAATCATCTATGATGGGACTTCTGTCAATGATCGAATTAACAAAGGTGGATGAAGTTCTCAGTGATGAAGGTCAGACCTTAGCTATGCAGGAAAACTGAATCAATTCCAAAGGAATGATGTTTGGGACTTAGTACCAAAGCCAGCAGGAACGAATGTCATTGGAACAAAATGGGTATTCAAAAACATGCAGAATGAGCAAGGTGAAGTCGTAAGAAACAAGACTAGACTAGTAGCTCAAGGCTAAAATTAGTAGGAAGGTATTGATTTCATTGAAACCTTTGCACCTGATGCTAGACTATGAGCAATTAGATTGATGTTATCATATGTTGTAACTCACGATATCACATTATATCAAATCGATGTCAAAAGTGTATTCCTTAATGGTGTAATTTATGCAGAAGTGTATGTGAAACAACCTTCTGAGTTTGAAGATTTAAAACACCAAAAATATGATTTCAAACTTAAAAAGTTAATGTATGGTCTGAAACAAGCCCCCGAGCTTGGCATGATAACTTTCTCTTAGAAAATGGTTTTTCATGAGGACATGTTGACACAACACTATTTAGAAAATCATTAAAGAATGAGATTTTGATTTTTCAGATATATGGTGATGATATCATCTTAGGTTCTACTAATACTACCCTTTGTTGAGAATTTTCCAAGATGATGCACGCTAAATTTGAAATGAGCATGATTGTAGAACTGAAGTTCTTTATAGGCATTCAAACCAATCAGTGTAAGGTGAAGGTGAGAAAAACACAAGCGGGGGGCGGGGGGGGTTGAATTGTGTTGGATTTTTCTGGTTTCTTTTTCTAAGTGTTGGAACTGGTCAGATTCTGATGAGTTCAGAATCTGGCACATAGTATGATTGCAACAAAATAACAGAACACAAAGATAAAAAATATATATAAAGAGAAAGAGCAGCACAAGCAATTTATACTGGTTCCTCCCACAACACAGAAGTAGTCCAGACCCCTTGCACTTCCAAGGGATTTCACTATAGTCTCACTAGATTACAATTGCTCAAGGACTCTTCCAAGAGACTTCCACTTGCTCAAGCACACTTGAAGAAACTTCTAATGCTCAGGGTCACTACCAAGAGACTTCCACTGCTCAAGGACAACTCCAAGAGACTTATATTGCTCAAGCACACATGCAAGAGACTTCCAATGCTCAAGGGCAACTCCAAGAGACTTCTAGTGCTCAATCACAAATGAAAGAGACTTCTGGTGCTCAAGCTTTGTAGGCACGAGACTTCTATTTGTTTACAACAAACATAAACAAATTTGTTCTTACACCAGATAAACAATTGTTGGTGTAACTTGAACAATCTTTGAACAAACTCTTTGAGACTTTTAGGATTTCTAAGATACAAAAGTTAAAATGAAAATCCTAAGTGTTTTGTGCTATTTGATTTGGCAGAGTAATGACACAATAAAAATAGCAGAGTCTTGTTGATCTTCTTTAGGTCTTCAGCTCCTTATATAGGTAGGGATTTGAGAGACGTTGGAGAAGGGTGCCAGCGCATTAAGAGTCGTTGGAAAGCTTCAAATCAAGGACATTGAGCCATTTCCTGATATGGATAATTCCGTTGGATAGTTATTCAAAAATCTTTTGCTGAAACTGGAAGTTTCCGTTCATTCTAATTGCCCTTGAAGTTCTTTGTCTGTTTCTACACATGGTCATAAGAAGACAAAACTGTGCTCATATCCTTTAATGTGGACAACTATAGAAGACAACAAATCTGACGTGGAGTCTGGGTCCCTCAAGTTCTTTTGAAGTCTGAAGGTCTTTCAAGTCTGATGATCTCCACAGAGTCTGATGAGGCTAATCTTCAGCTTCTGATAGACGTCTTTTTCTTCTGATCCAATATGTTGACTTCTGGTTGACCTTTCTTTAGATATTCTACCATAGTCTTTTAAGTTTCTCTTTTGCTTCTGATACTTTAATATATGTTTAATCACTTGATGGATATATTATATGATCCTGCACACTTGAACAAATATTAACATTTCCAATTCTTCTTCAATACTTTGTTATCATCAAAACCACTTTTGTTCCAACAATCTCCCCATTTTTGATGACGACAAACACAAGTATTTGAAACTGAAATTCCTGGCAACCTGACTAACAAACGCTGTGCACAATGTTGGCACAACTGTCCGAGCACTTGTCCTACTCAGAACTAAAATAAAAATAACGCAGCGTAACAAAGCATGAAATAAAAGGAACACAGAAGAAAGATAAAGTACACAGTGAGTTTATTAACCCAGTTCGAAGCAACTCTCCTACTCTGGGGGATACCAATCCAGGAATGAATCCACTATTATAGTTCTAGTGAAAAGACCAACGTAAACACACTACTTGACTTTGCACCAAGACCCTACCAGTGTCAACTCTATCTAGAAACTCCTAGATATGAGACCCAGTCTCAATTCCTACCAACAACCCAGACAGTGTTGTTATCAACCACACAAAAGCACAACCAAAAGAGACACACTCTAATGACACATACTCACTCCGTACTTAAAAGCTTAGGAGCAGTTCACAATTACAACTCAAACAAACTCAGTCCTTAGCTTGAATCAGGAAGATACAAGCAAGGCTCACAATTAACAAAAGAAACCCTAAAAACCTTAAACGTACGCTTTTCTATAACACACGGTTTTCAGTCACCCCATTAGGGTTTGTCTTCACAAATATATATTACTGAGATAGCACGAGTTTGGGCTTCAAAACAGAGCGTGGACATTGTCCGGTCCAGCTGGAAAATCTTCTAGAAACAAATAAAAGCTTCCAAAAATATAAAGATCTCTTTTGGAAAAATACCATGGCAAGACCGCCTTTTACACATCATCAGATACACGCGCCTTGATCAGCAAGCTAGAGGAAAATAAAACTTCAAGCAAATCTTTGGAAGATTGCGTTCAAAAATAAAGCGCTAGCTGGCGCGAAAAACACAGGTCACATAATGCTGTTCCATATGCTACAACATCTGTCCAAGCATCTGGCTAGTAGATGTTTTTGCAAAATGTAGCCAATCTACAAAAACCCAACAATCTCCCCCTTTGGCAAATTTTTGGCTAAAACACTCTAGAGCCAGTTCTTTGGGAGATACACAGATAATTTTCCTTCAAGTCAACATAGGCACACAACTAAGGAAGAAAATATCATAGCATATAACGAGACTACTCCCAAGGGAGCTCTTTAGACAAAGATAACTTGCAAGTAGTATCAGAGGCATGCAACAGTTAAGACAAAACATCTAGCCTCATAGGAACAACCAGAGAGAAATAAACTCTCATATAGTGGATTCACATAGAGAAGAGAGAAAAACAACACCAGGGAAAAAATAAATTTCCACACACCAGAAACAATCAGATATAAACAGCTCCCCCTTAAAAACATAGCTCCCCCTCAAAAACATGCACATACCCATCCACAGTACTACTCCCCCTCAACACATGCACCATACATACTAGCAGTCAAGATACGATAATATAATATAAGCCATCTACTCCCCCTTTTTAGCCACAAATTTTGACAAATAACATCCATGCATACACAAAAGAGAAAGACCACATACAGTGCATATTACAGACCAAAAGGCACACGCAGGTGCAAAAGAAATCCAGGGACAAGCCCAACCAACAAAAAAACAAGGAAAACAACAAAGAGTACAACCACTGAGAACAGGGAAAAACATCAAAATCAGAATTCATCAGAGTCATCAGAGAGCTCCTCAGTATCACCAGCAGAAGCAGTCTTATTCCCTCCTTCTTCTTCATCCTGCTCATCCTCAGCTTCAGATTCAGCCTTCAAAGCTGCAATTATCCTGTCAATCTTCATCTTCCTAGCTCCAAGAGCCACACTAGTCTCAGTTAGATCTGCAATCATTTGCTTTCTAGTGAGCACACTAGATGTCCGGACAGAAGTACCAGCTAAGTCAGCATCATGTTTCTCAGACAACAAACTACAATCCAGAGACATAGGGCCAGGCCTCTTACAGGGCTCATCAGTACTGATCAAAATATCTGGATGTTGCTGAAGTACAATACCACACTGGAGAGTGGGAAAAGCTATAGGAAACTTGATAGCAAAGGACTTGGCATGCTCCAAAACCTGATAATAAATGTAGGCCCCATAATCAAAAGGTGACTTGGTACCCACAGCATAAATCAATTTAGCCAAACCAGAAGCAACAGAGTTGGAGTGCGTAGTTGGAGTCCAGTTTTGAGCACAGATCTTGTTCAGAACAGCATACAGGGGAGAGAGAGTTGTGCAGAAGACAAATGTCTAGGCCAATGCTTAACCTTGTTACCTGTGATGGCCTTGAAAATGGTGTCCTCAGTTACCTCCAGCTCAGGAGTCTCCTCAACAGATCTCTCAAGGTAGGTGTTAACAACCAGAGGGGAGAAGTGGACACATTTACCTCTAACAAAAACTTGCCTATACTCAGGATTCCTTGAATCATCACATTCATCAGAGACATTTACCAGAAATTCTCTGACCAATTTATCATAACAGGGACCCAGATTTTTCACAGTTTTCATCAGCCCAACATACTCCAAAACATCAACCAGCTCTTTGCATTTGAACACATCTTCCTTCAGGTTTCTTTCCAATCCTAGTCTTCTGTGATATATAAACTTCCACCTAGAAGACCCACTTTCCAAATGAAAAGATACATTATCCAGAGGAGCTGGGGGGATGGATAGAGGGATTTTCATACCCTTCAGGGTTTTTCTAGAAGCTCCACCAGATGTGGCAGCATCAGTCTCAGCAACCTCAAAATCAGAATCACTAGTGGGAGGATCTTTCCTTTTGAGGCTCGTCTTCTTCTGATCACTTTGAGCCACTTTCTTGCTCCCAGCCTTGGGAGGACCATACATAGGCTTCTTCCCAGCATTAGTTGTTTTCTTCTTACTTACTTTGTTACATTCACTACCAGTAGCAACAATCTTGACAGATTTGCTCCTAGTCCTGCGAGCAACACCTACAGCATCAGTCTTTTCCAGAGGTCTCTCTTCAGGCACAACATCCTCAACGGCAACAGTGTCAGCTTGGTCTAAATTGTCAATCTCAGCATTACTCACAGCATTCTGAGTCTCAGTATCTTGATCCTGAGACTTTGAAGAATCATTCTGATGGACACTCACAATATCAGGGGTGTTTGGAACCACCGCTTCAGTCCCCTCATTAGCTTGTGACAAAGATGCTTGAGCATCTGTCACAGCATCCTTTGTCGTGACAGGGGAATTAACAGGTGTCTCAGTATCAGCCGTATCAACAACATTTTTCTCAACAGAAACAGTAGTAACATCTTGTTCTATAGGGGAATTGGAAATACCATCAACTAATTTGTCAGATGCCTTAGGATTATCAGGACCTAGGGTTTCAGACGTAGCTACAGTACCTTCAATAGTAATATCCTCAGATTTATTGACAGAAGGGTCAACATTAGGTTCGACAACACTCGATATAAACGGACTGTCCTTACAGTACAGATCATGCATGCTTAGCCCTATACGTTGAACAGCGGGAGTATTAGATTTCTTACCTTTCGATTTCGAACTCGTGTTCATCGCGGTAGAAGAGGTAGCTTTGCTGGATTTTGTAGAAACCTTCTTTCGTGATGCAGACGACTTAGTACGTCGCTTCTTTGTAGGAGAACTAAGAATGGTAGTGAGAGGTAGGGCATCTGTGATAAGCGCTCCAGAAATAGAATCTGATGGAAGTTCAGGAGTTTGATCTTTCACGTTTTGAGGAGAAGCAGAATCAGACATGGTGAAGATTTGGTGTTTGGAAGTATGAAGAGAGAATGATTTTTGAGTGATGATGAGAGCGCCAAGAGTGGAGTTGAGGAGTTGGGAGAAGTTAAGAAAAAAGTAATGATGGTAGCGTGTGGGAGGTTTGAAAAAGGAAGTTTGGAAATAACCTCCTTGAATGGCGTGCATCAAGCGGTTGATGGGGGAGAGAATGACTGCTGCACGCCTCCCATAAATTAATTGCTACAATTCCTCAAATAAACAGATCCCTAACTTCTGTCTTAATTTTTCAAATTGATTAGCATCAAGAGCTTTGGTAAAAATATCTGCTAATTGCTCTTCAGTTGCAACATGTTCAAGAGTAACAATTTTTTCTTCAACCAGATCCCTAATAAAATGATGTCTAATGTCAACGTGTTTAGTCATGCTATGTTGTATAGGATTTTTGGAGATATTAATTGCACTCAGATTGTCACAATATAATGTCATAGCATCTGTCTTGACATTGTATTCACTCAGCATCTGTCTCATCCACAACAATTGAGAACAACTACTACCAATTGCTATGTACTCAGCTTCAGCTGTAGACAAGGAAACACAATTTTGCTTCTTACTAAACCAGGATATAAGATTGTTACCCAGAAAGAAACATCCACCAGAAGTACTCTTTCTATCATCTGCACTTCCAGGCCAGTCAGCACCACAATACCCAAACAACATAGTGCTTTCCCCATGAGAATACAACATACCGTAGTCACTGGTACCATTCACATACTTTAGAATTCTCTTTACATGAGTCAGATGGCTAATTTTTGGTTCAGCTTGGTACCTGGTGCACACTCCAACTGCAAATGTGATATCAGGTCTACTTGCAGTAAGATATAGAAGACTCCCTATCATACTTCTATACATACTTTGGTCAACATCCACACCTTTCTCATCCTTTGATAATTTCACATGTGTGGGAGCAGGAGTTCTTTTATGAGCAGCATTTTCCATCCCAAATTTCTTGACAATATTTTTAGCATACTTACTTTGAGAGATAAAAATCGTATCTTCCATCTGTTTCACTTGAAGACCAAGAAAGAACTTTAGCTCACCTACAAGACTCATTTCAAATTCAGATTGCATTTGCTGAACAAAATGCTCTATCATCTGGTCAGACATTCCTCCAAAGACTATGTCATCCACATAAATTTGAGCAATCATCAGCTGTCCATTTTCATCTTTCACAAACAAGGTTTTGTCATTTCCTCCCTTCCTATAGCCATGGTTAATTAGAAACTCAGCAAGTCTCTCATACCAAGCTCTAGGGGCTTGCTTCAGTCCATATAGAGCTTTCTTCAATTTGTAAACATGGTTTGGAAAACTAGGATCAATGAAACCTTTAGGCTGTTCCACATAGACCTCTTCATTTAAGTACCCATTGAGAAAGGCACTCTTGACGTCCATCTGATACAGCTTGAATTTTAGTATGCATGCAATCCCAAGTAACAGTCTAATAGATTCCAACCTAGCTACAGGAGCAAAGGTCTCATCAAAGTCTACACCTTCAATTTGAGCATAACCTTGTGCAACCAGTCTAGCTTTGTTCCTAGTGATGGTACCATTTTCATCAGACTTGTTTTTATAAACCCACTTGGTACCTATGACATTCACATTATCTGGTCTTGGAACTAAGTCCCACACGTTACTTCTCTTGAACTGAGTTAAATCTTCTTGCATAGCGTTTATCCAGAACTCATCGGTTAGAGCTTCCTTAACATTCTTTGGTTCAAGTTTAGATATAAAGCAAGAATTTGATACCTCATCATAGTTCCTTCTAGTTGTGATCCCTTGGTTAGGATCGCCAATGACTTGATCTATGGGATGGTTTTTCTGAACTCTGATAGATGGTCCTTTGTTGGGCGCAGTCTTCTCTGAACCAGTTACTTCAGAATCTTGTTTACTACTGGCTTCATCTTCTTTCTTCTCCTCCTGTAGGTCAGATGCTGAGTCAAATGTCGCATCATTTGGCACAGCATTATTACCTTCATCATCTACAACGACATTTATAGATTCCATCACTGTCTTGGTTCTGGAATTGTATACTCTATAGGCTCTGCTGTTTGTTGAATAACCTAGAAAGATTCCCTCTTCACTTTTAGCATCCATCTTTCTTCTTGGTTCCCTGTCAGCTAAAATATAGCACTTACTACCAAACACATGAAAATGCTTCACTGTTGGCTTCCTGTCCTTCCATAGCTCGTACAAGGTTGTAGATGTACCTTTTCTCAAAGTCACTCTATTATGAATATAGCAGGCTGTGTTCATGGCTTCAGCCCAAAAGAAAAATGGCAGCTTCTTCGCATGTAGCATAACCCTGGCGGATTCTTGCAAAGTCCTGTTCTTTCTTTCAACTATCCCATTTTGTTGGGGAGTAATAGGTGCAGAGAACTCATGAAATATTCCTTCAGAGATGCAGAAATAAGAGAACTTACCATTCTCAAACTCTTTCCCATGATCACTTCTGATTCTAACAATTCCACAATCCTTCTCTCTCTGAAGTTGTAAGCAAAGATCCTTGAATTTTTCAAAAGTGTCTGATTTCTCCTTAATAAAATTTATCCAAGTATATCTGGAAAAATCATCAACAACAACAAATGCATTTTTCTTACCACCTAAGCTTTCGACTTGCATAGGTCCCATTAAGTCCATGTGCAATAATTCGAGAACTCTGGATGTGGACAGATGTGGCAGCTTCTGGTGAGGCATCTTGGTCTGTTTTCCTATCTGGCATTCTTCACATATACTTCCTTCCTGAATTTGGAGTTTTGGTAGACCTCTGATGGCTCCTTCAGCAATAGCTTTCTTCATGCTTCTGAGATTTAGATGCCCAAGCTTTTGGTGCCATAGTTTTACTTCATCTTCTTTGGTTATTAGACAAGTAGATAACTTTGCTTTATCTTGAGAGACCCACAAGTAGCAATTGTCCTTTGATCTAACACCTTTCATCAGGATGTCACCTTTACTGTTAGCAACTAAGCATTCACTCTTTGTAAAGTTGACCTTCAATCCTTGATCACACAGTTGACTAATACTAATTAAGTTAGCAGTCAATCCTTTCACTAGAAGCACCTTATCAAGTTTGGGTAGGCCCTCATTCACAAGCTTTCCTACACCCTTTATTTCTCCTTTGGCTCCATCACCAAACGTAACAAAACTTGTAGCATAAGGCATAACATCAGTCAAGTAATTTTTATCGCCAGTCATATGCCTGGAACACCCACTGTCAAAGTACCAATCATTTCTGGATGACACTCTCAGAGATGTATGAGCAATTTAAGCAGTCTCATCAGCTTCTGATTCGGTTTTTCTAGGGTCCACAATGTTGCTTGTGAGATTATCATTTTTTTGCTTCCACTGCTTCTTGGTGATCTTCACTGAGGGATCAGGTCTTGGTGAATAAGTTCTGTATGGATAACCATATAATTTGAAACAGAAAGGTCTTATATGTCCTTTTCTTCCACAGTAGTGGCATACCCAACCATAATACCTTCCTTTTGATCTGGGCCTATATCCAGATGCCTGTTGTCTCACCTGATGTTGGGGCATCTGTCTTGACATAGTGAGATCATAGGAACTAACAGATGGCACAAACTGTCTCACTGGTAGTTGTTTCTGATGAGGCAAGGATCTGTAGTCAAACCCAATACCTTTAGAATCTCCAGGTTTCTGTCCTATCTCCAGAATTTCGTCTAAAGCATCAGTACCTTTGTTCATCATCTGTAGTTGCTTGTTCATATTGTCAATCTTGGAAGTAAGTAAGATAACCTCATCATTGAGATCTGAGTTCATTTCCAGAAGTTTGTCCTTCTCAGCTTGCAAGAGAGCAATGGTCCTCTTTTGTTTTTCTAAAGTTCTACAAACTTCCTCACTTTTGAGACATAGCTCCTTGTAAGAATCAGCCAGTTCATCATGTTACCTCTTCATCACAAGATTCATTGTCAGAGGTACACACTCCAGTCAAGGCATTCACATGTTTTGCAGTTTCAGGTTCTTCTTCTGACTCATCTTCATCAGACCAAGACACAGTCCTCACCTTCTTTTGTTTATTCAGATACGTTGCACACTCAGTTCTGATGTGACCATATCCTTCGCATTCATGGCATTGCACCCCTTTGCTTTGATTGGTTTTGTCATCAGTTCTAGGTTTCCTCTGATTGTTGACATTTTTATAGATGCTGCGACTGTTGTCCGGAGCATGTGTCCTAGGGCGTCTGTCCATCCTCTTTAGAACTTTATTAAATTGTTTACCCAATAACACAATAGCTTCAGAGATGCTCTCATCAGTATCTAAATTACTCTCCACATCATCTTCATCAGTGTTGGAGATGAAGGCAATGTTCTTGTCCTTCTTTTCAGATCTTTCATTAGCCTTTAATTCAAAGGTTTGAAGAGATCCAATCAGCTCATCAACTTTCATATTTCCAATATCTTGGGCCTCCTCAATTGCACATACTTTCATATCAAATTTCTTAGGTAGGGACCTGAGGATTTTGCTTACCAATTTTTCATCAGACATCTTTTCCCCCAAGGATTCAAATGTGTTAGCATATTCTAGCACATTCATGTGAAAGTCATGAACACTCTCCCCTTCCTTCATTCTCAGATTCTCAAACTGTGTTGTCAGCAGTTGTAGCCTTGACTTCTTGACCTTTTGAGTACCTTCATGAGCTGTTCTTAGGATATCCCAAGCTTCCTTAGCAACAGTACATTGTTTAATCAACCTGAACATGTTTTTGTCTACACCATTAAACAAAGCATTCAGGGCTTTAGAGTTTCCAATAGCTGCAGTGTCTTCTGCTGTAGACCACTCCTCTTCTGGTTTTAACTCATCAGTATCAACATTATTAGCATCTTTTATTTTAGGATGAACCCATGCTTTAATCACAGCCTTCCAAGCTCTGCTGTCTAGAGATTTCAAGAATGCTGTCATGCGTGATTTCCAAATGTCATAGTTCGACCCATCCAACAAGGGTGGTCTGTTCACCAGTCCTCCTTCTTTATCCATTATGCCAGAAAATTCTTTCCCTGGAGCTCACCCACACAGAACAGGGTGCCTGCTCTGATACCAATTGAAATTCCTGGCAACCTGACTAACAAACGCTATGCACAATGTTGGCACAACTGTCCGAGCACTTGTCCTACTCAGAACTAAAATAAAAATAACGCAGCGTAACAAAGCATGAAATAAAAGGAACACAACAGAAAGATAAAGTACACAGTGAGTTTGTTAACCCAGTTCGGAGCAACTCTCCTACTCTGGGGGATACCAATCCAGGAATGAATCCACTATTATAGTTCTAGTGAAAAGACCAACGTAAACACACTACTTGACTTTGCACCAAGACCCTACCAGTGTCAACTCTATCTAGAAACTCCTAGATATGAGACCCAGTCTCAATTCCTACCAACAACCCAGACAGTGTTGTTATCAACCACACAAAAGCACAACCAAAAGAGACACACTCTAATGACACATACTCACTCCGTACTTAAAAGCTTAGGAGCAGTTCACAATTACAACTCAAACAAACTCAGTCCTTAGCTTGAATCAGGAAGATACAAGCAAGGCTCACAATTAACAAAAGAAACCCTAAAAACCTTAAACGCACGCTTTTCTATAACACACGGTTTTCAGTCACCCCATTAGGGTTTGTCTTCACAAATATATATTACTGAGATAGCACGAGTTTGGGCTTCAAAACAGAGCGTGGACATTGTCCGGTCTAGCTGGAAAATCTTCTAGAAACAATAAAAAGCTTCCAAAAATATAAAGATCTCTTTTGGAAAAATACCATGGCAAGACCGCCTTTTACACATCATCAGATACACGCGCCTTGATCAGCAAGCTAGAGGAAAATAAAACTTCAAGCAAATCTTTGGAAGATTGCGTTCAAAAATAAAGCGCTAGCTGGCGCGAAAAACACAGGTCACATAATGCTGTTCCATATGCTACAGCATCTGTCCAAGCATCTAGCTAGTAGATGTTTTTGCAAAATGTAGCCAATCTACAAAAACCCAACAGAAATAATTGTTGTTGATCTAATTAACAGGTAGACTTCAGGGTTTGAGGTTTGCAAGCTCCCCCTGAGTCTGTGATAATCCATTAAGGAGAGGTTTGTAAGCTCCCCTTAAGTCATATCTGATTGTTCCTAAGGCGAGGTTTGCAAGCTCGCCCTAAGTCCTATCCCGTTTAATTAAATTCATTGTTAACTACAATAAAATGCATCAAAACACATACATATTAACACAACATAACTTTAAAGTGTATAAGGTTCCTAAACTAATCAGAGCTGTTAAGGTCTATTTTGTTTACCCAAGTATGATAACACTTTTTAGAGTCTGATGAGTTCTCAAAAACACAAGTTAAATAAAGAATAAACTTATCAAAATTTTAGCTTGTATCAAACTCTAGACATATCAGAACTTCTCAAATCTTTTTAGTCTAGTTACATCTGATAACTTCTTCAGATTTTGATAAATTTTAAATTAAGCGCGTATTAACTTGAATTAAATTAAGTTCCTTTAGGCTCATAACTCAAATAGACTCAGAACTCAAATACTCTATCCTACTCCCCCTTTTGTCATCAACAAAAATATATGCAAGAGTAGTAAAATCATGATTAAATAAAGATGTAATCAGAATTGATAAACAAACTTCATTAATCAGGGAAATTACAATAGGGAAAATAGAAAATTAAAACAAACAAAAAATAACTTGAAAGTAAAACAAAATCCTAATGTTTGAACTTAGCATCTGAATGTCCATATATCTTCAATCTCAATCTTGATTAGTCTTCTGCTGGTTGCGTCTTTAAAACACATCTCTTACTTCAGCTTCAGGCTCATAGCAGCAGCTCTAGAGACCTTCACAACCTTGAATCTGACACTGGGAAAAGTACTTATAAGTCCTTTACGTCCAAATCCAGTAGCCAGGTCTTCAATGTAGTTTAAGCAACCATCATTAGGCACAAAGGCAACAATCTTTTTCCCCTTTTTGATGAGTTGAACCCTAACACCTTTGCGAATAGCAAAGTTGGGCTGTTTAGCCTTGATATCAGTCATATTAGATGAGATATTTTGAGTAACGCTAATTTCAATCCCCGTAACAGATGACCTAATCCCTGTTTTCTGTTCTTCAGTTACAGTCTCCATAACTTTTATTTTTGTAATAGTTGTGTAGTTTACTCCATTTAGAGCTTCATAACTTGTCATCCATCCTTGCTTTGCAAACAGGGTCTTCATATCACACTCATCCGTAATGGATATCTTGAGTAGCTTCAGTTCTTTTCCAAGAGCTTCCATTGTACTTCCTTTGAGAATGAAGGTTCTTTTCCAGATGCTTAAGAATTTGACATTTTGGAGTTTGGTTTTACTAAAACTTCTTTGAAAGCTAAGAGGTTTTTCAAAAAACATTTTGAAGAAAGAGTGAAGTGAAAAGTTTTGAGTGAAGATAGGGTATAAATAAAGCAGATAGACTTTTCGATTTCAGGTATTTTTGAAAACATAAGATCAAACAAAAGCATTAATGACATTTGGGGGCGTGAAAATACAGTAACCAAAGCACATACATCATTGTCTAACAGTTATTACACAACAATCACACGCCATGTCAGAGACTTACTCAGAAATGTGATACGTAGATGGATAGGTGTTAATAAAGATGTTTTGAAAGACCTTTCCACTTCCATGTGTCAGAGCCTAGATTATCCAAGTTTTGGGTATCATAAGAGGATGTGGGTACTCAGACTCAACTTTCAATCAGAGGCATCAGTTAAGAGACTATGAGTAGTGTTGCATTTGAGTTCTTCCAGACTCTGTGTTATCCTTCAGAGACAAGCATCATTCTAAGTTAAAGTGCATGTTCATATTCTTTTTAATAAAATAAAATCTTTCAACAATTAAGGGTTTCATGAATATATCAGCCCATTGATGATCAATATCAATGAATTATATATCTATAACACCTTTTTGAACATAGTCTCTTATAAAATGGTGTTTTATCTCAATGTGCTTGGCTCTTGAATGAAAAATTGGGTTCTTAGACAAACAGATGGCAACAATATTATCACAGTAAACTGGGATTTTACCTTCACAAATCTGATAGTCTTCCAACTGATGTTTCATCCAGAGCAGTTGTGTGCAACAACTTGCAGCTGAGATGTATTCTGCTTCTGCTGTGGAAAATGCAATAATGCTTTGTCTGTTACTAGCCCAGGATATCAAGTTCTCACCAAGGAATTGACAACTTCCACTGATGGATTTTCTTTCAATCCTATCCCTAGCATAGTCAGCATCACACATTCAAACTAGCTTATAATCCTGAAATTTCTTGTAAAATAATCCAAGATTAGTTGTTCCCTTCAGATACCTGAAGATTCTCTTAACAACAGTTAAATGAGACTCTATAGGATCTGACTGAATTTAGCACACAGATTGAACAAAATATCTGGTCTGGAAGCTGTTAGATAAAGCAAGGAACCTATTATACTTCTGTATAGCTTCTGATCCACCTTGTTGCTTGATTCTTCTTTGCTTATGTTGCAGTTGGGGTGCATTGGTGTAGTCATCAGTTTACAATCTTCCAGCTTGAACTTCTTCAGAAGCTCCTTTGTATAATTGGATTGATGAACATAGACTCCATCTTTGTATTGGTTGATTTGAATACCAAGAAAGAACTTCAATTCTCTCATCATACTCATTTCAAACTCAGCCTGCATAATCTCAGGGAACTCCTTGCAAAGAACAACATTAGTGGAACCAAAAATGATATCATCAACATATATATGAACTATTAAGATATCTTTCTTTAGTATTTTTCTGAAGAGAGTAGTATCAACCTGTCCTCTTTTAAAACTTATTTCTACAATAAATTACTTAGTCTATCATACCAAGCTCTGGGAGCTTGTTTTAGACCATATAATGATTTCTTAAGTTTGAAAACATAATCTGGGTGTTTTAAATCTTCAAACCCAAGAGGTTGTTTTACGCACGCTTCTTCAGAAATGACACCATTCAGAAAGGTACTCTTAAAATCCATCTGATATAAGGTGATACCATGATTGACGGTGTAAGTCGGAAGTAACCTGATTACTTCCAACCTAGCAACATGTGCAAAGGTTTCAGTGTAATCTATACCTTCATGCTGAATGTAGCCTTGTTCTACCAGTCTAGCTTTATTTCTTATCACCCCACCTTGTTCATTAAGCTTGTTTCTGAAGACCCAGTTTGTTCCAATGATGTTCTTATGTTGTGGCTTGACAACTAGATCCCAAACATCATTTCTTTGAAACTGGTTCAACTCTTCTTGCATAGCTACAATCCATCCATCATCTGATAATGCTTCATCCACAGAGGTAGGTTCAATCAGTGAGATTAGTCCCAAAAGTGATTCATTCCTGAATGTTGATCTTATCTTCATAGGATTGTTCTTGTTCCCAATGATTAACTCTTCTAGATGTGAGAATTTGTATTTAAATGTACTTCTGGATTGAGTAGCTTCTTCTGAACCATCATGGGCTTCTTTAGAGTCTTCATCATCTTGATTATCTTCAAAGGGAACATCAGTTTCTGGTTCGTCTGGTGTATCAACAGATTCTGTGACTTCTGGAGTTGATAATGTTGCTTGTACATGTTCTGGTTCATCTTCTGATATCTGTATCTCTACAAAACTTTCAACTAGCTCTGACATTTTATTGTCAGGCTCTTTCTCATCAAATCTGATGTGCATTAATTCTTCCAATGTGTTAGCTTCAGAATTATACAATCTGTATGCCTTTGACCTTTCAGAGTATCCTAAGAAGATACACTTCTGTGCCTTGCCATCAAATTTCTTTAGATAGTCTTTGGTGTTTAGAATGTAACATGTACAACCAAACTGATGAAAGTAAGCAATACTTAGCCTTCTACCTTTGAATAATTCATATGTTGTTTTGTTCAGAATAGGTCTTATATAGATCATGTTATGTACATAACAGGTTGTGTTCACAGCTTCTGCCCAGAAGTACTTAGCCATGTTAGTTTCATGGAGCATTGTTCTAGCCATTTCTTGTAAAGATCTATTCTGTCTTTCTACAACCCCATTCTGTTGTCAAGTTTTAGGAGAAGAGAATTCATGGAAAATTTCACGTTTTCATAAAAATTTTCAAATTGCTCATTTTCAAATTCTACTCCATGATCACTTCTGACTTTGAGAATTTTCAAATCCTTCTCAGCTTGTACTTGAGTGCAAAAGATGCTAAACACATCATATGCTTCATCCTTAGTTCTGAGGAATTTCACCCAAGTCCACCTGCTGTAGTCATCTACTATGACTAATCCATACTTCTTCCCATTGATTGATGTAGTCCCAATTGGTCGAAACAAATCTTTGTGAAGCAGTTCCAAAGGTCTAGAGGTAGAGATAATGTTTTTAGGTTTAAAAGAAGTTTTAACAATCTTTCTTTTCTGGGATGCTCCACAAAGAGCATCTGAATGATATTGTAGCTCTGGTAGCCCCTTGACTAATTTCAGATTGCTAAGTTTGGAGATTAACCTTCAGTTAGCGTGACCTAATATTTTGTACCAAAGCCTCTTTTCATCATTCACTGACAGAAGACATGCAACCTTCTGATCAACCAGTTCAGAGAAATTTATTTTATAAACATTGCCTTTCCTCTGACCCATGAACACTGTGGATTGTTCAGAGTCGTTGATGATTGTACATGTGTTCTTATTGAACACCACTCTAAAACCACTATCACAAAATTGACTAATGCTAAACAGATTATGTCTGAGTCCATCAACATACCAGATATTATTGATAGAGATATACGAGTTACCAATTGTTCTTGTACCAACAATCTTTCCTTGCTGGTTTCCTCCAAAGCCTATAATGCCTCCTTCTTTCATGATCAAAGTCTAGAACAAATGCTTTTCTCCTATCATGTGTCGTGAGCAACCAATGTCTAGGTACCATGACTAGTGCTTTGGTTTTCCTATGAAGCATACCTGAAACATAAACATTATTATTCTTGGGTACCCACATCTCAATGGGTCCTTTAGGGATAGTTTTGAAGGACTTTCTCGTCTTCAAAACCTTATGCCTCAAGCGTTGTGGTTTGGACTCATTCAAGACTTTTGATTTAAAAGTTTTTGGTCTTGAACTCTTCCTTGCCTTGGGTTTTGAACTCTTCTGAATCATGAACTTAGAAGTACTTGATTTTGATTTCATCAGGACCTGGAACTCTGATTTCTTAGATTCTATTTTGTTCATAACCTTAGCTTGTTTTGCTTTTGGATTAGAATGTGAGTACATAACCTTCTTTTCACATTTAGAACAAGAAGGTTTCTTTGTTTTCACAGAAGTCAGAATCTTTTCGACAGATTCTATTGTGAATTTACTTTCTTCTCTCTTGTTCCTACTTATTCTATGGATTCTGGAGGCTATTTTACTTATATCATCACGACTAGTGATAGACTCTTCAAGAGAATTATCACTTTTTGCCAAAGGTCTGTCAATTTTCTTGAGATTTGAAAGTTGACTTTTTGCAAAATTTCATTTCTCATCATGAGATTTTCGTTTTGGATTGACAGATATTTGTTTTGGTGTTCCAAGAACTTGGGTTTTGCTGCTAACAAATCAAACTGTTGTTGCAAAGATTTTAAAGCCTTTGATTTGTCCTCACAACGTTTTGCAAGTTCTTTGACATTTTTAACATAATACTTATGAGCCAGTTTAGAAGATACACCATAATCGTTAAAGTCTGAATTACTTTTTGTATCAGAAGCTGTAATGGCCATCAAACCCAGGTTGGTTTCTTCTTTGCTTTTCTCAGAATCTGATTCTTCATCAAGCTTCTCCCAGGTTGCCATAAAGCTCCCCTTAAGCTTTCTTCTGTAGCCCTCCTTCTTAGAGATTTCCTTCTTCAAGGTCTGAATCATTGTCAGATTCTCCAGCTGGAGTTTCTATTTCTGACTCAGCAGATTGAAGAGCTTTGGTTGATTTACCCTTGGAGGTCAGACAATGGACTTAGACTTCTTAGTTGGTTCATCACCATCAAGATCAATCTCATGACTTTTAAGAGAGCTTATTAGGTTCTCCAGACTTAGCTTGTCTAGGTCTTTTGCCTCCTGCATAGAGGTGACCTTTGTTCTAAATCTGCAGGAAGACTCCTATGAATCTTCTTGACATGATCATCTACCGTGTAGCTCTTCTTTAGAACATGAAGACCGGACTGAAGAGTTTGAAACCTTAAGTACATGGTTTCAATGTCCTCATCTTCCTTCATCCTGAAAAACTCATACTAATGAACCAGTTGGTTGGCCTTAGCCTCTTTGACCTGTTGATTCCCTTCATAGGTAGAGCAAAGTGACTCAAAGATAGCTTTTGTCGTTGATCTGTTCACAATCTTGGTGTACTCTGCATGAGATAACACATCCACCAGAATTCCTCTCACTCTATGATGCTTCTTGTAGACCTTCCTTTGTGCTGGTGTCAGACACTTCCTGTCTGACACTATTCCTTCTTCATCAACTTTAAACATGACACCTTCTTCAATGATGTCCCATAACTCATCATCAACACCTATGATGTGAGTGTACATCTTGCTTTTCCACCAGGAAAACTGAGCAGCATCTCCATTAAAAGATGGAGGTCTAACAGAGAAATTGTTTTTATCGAAGGTTGAAGTGCAGGGCTCAGAGGTGTTGTTGGATGTTTTAGAAGCTGAAGTATCACTCTCAGTGGCACAATTAAGTGGCTGAGCACAGACCGTGCTCTGATACCAACGAAAGGTGAGAAAAACACAAGAAGGGGGGTTTAATTGTGTTGGCTTTTTCTGGTTTCTTTTTCTGAGTGTTGGAACTTGTCAGATTCTGATGAGTTCAGAATATGGCACAAAGTCTGAGTGCAGCGGATAGCAGAACACAAAGATAAAAGATAGAGAGAGAAAGAGCAGACACAATCATTTTATACTGGTTCCTCCCACAACACAAAAGTAGTCCAGTCCCCATGCATTTCCAAGGGATTTCACTATAATCTCACTACATTACAATTGCTCAAGGACTTTCCAAGAGATTTCCACTTGCTCAAGCACACTTGCAAGAGACTTCTAATGCTCAAAGTCACTACCAAGGGACTTCCAATGCTCAAGGGCAACCCAAAGAGACTTCTAGTGCTCAATCACAAATGAAAGAGACTTCTGGTGCTCAAGCTTTGCAGGCAAGAGACTTCAACTTGTTTACAACAAATATAAACAAATTTGTTCTTACACCAGATAAAAAATTTTTGGTGTAAACTAAACAATCTTTGAACAAACTCTTTGAGACTTTTAGGATTTCTAAGATACAAAAGTTGAAACGAAAATCCGGTTTCAACATATTTTCTTTTTGTTTTCCTTTTTCCAACGCTGTAGGCTGTGCAGGGTGCACCCAGTGGCAATTCGAGACATGATGCCCAATAATTTGACAGTGAGAGCAGAAGTCCGGGATCCATTCATAAACGACCTCCATAGGAAACACAAAGCCTTTCCTTTCGACCATTATCTCTTGAAATAAACGGCGGGAAAAATCAATGTCAACAAGTACACATGTGTAATGACCAAAAACACGTTTTTGAGTCGTTGTATCAATGAGAAATGGAGTACTATAGCACCAACAATCTCCAAGAGTGTGCGCTCCAACCAATACTCTTGTGGCAGTTCCATTAACCGTACCCACACCTGTGCATGGGTCTGTCTTTGCGTGTGTTTGTTGAAATCCTTTGTCCATTGAGACAAACGCAACAGCCCCAGTTTCAAGTTGACCGTGCCCAAAGCCCATACCAGTCACATATCATCAAAATAGGCAAAGGAGAACTCATAAATCCCTTTCCCAAGAGAAATCAGTTTCCATGGTGCGACAGTTTTCCATTGTTTCCATAATTTATCTGCGATTTCCTTCACAGTATAGGGTTTATCACCCTTGTTCAGAACAAGTCTACCGTGCAAATTGGTCTTACATGCTAAAATACCCTTGTCATACACTCCTCTGTATTTTTGATAGACAAAGAATCGCCCTTCACAACCGGTTGGGGAAGTGGTGCGGTTACGACAGTGGATGTTGGCGAGAGAACTTGTGCTAATGAGAGAATGCGAGTATCCACAGATGTTGGCGGAACCTTATTCGTGACATGAGATGGTTTCGAAGAAGCCAGTACCGTAGAGAGCTCAGACTAATCGAAAGTCATGGCAGCTGCGACCCAAACAGAAGAATGCACAGAAAAATAAGGCAGCTGCGACACCTCCATTGAAAGTTTGGAATCACAACATAAAAGGAAGCAAAGAGGAAGGACAACATGATGAATATGAAGCAAACCCTAGGATCGAAACCCTAACAGAGCCGCCCACACTCTCTTCCTTCATTTGTTATTATCCTACTTCTTTGGCCTATTGTTATAGTATCCCTAAACGAATTGATGAAATGTTATACTTAACACAATGATTTTCTATGCATTGAAGAATAGAAATTAATGTACTGTCACTTTCATGCATCATAAGCATATTTCATCACTTGTATTACGATATTTAGCATCTCCAGGAGTCCAGGTTGTCCAAGAACTTCTGCTTTGCTTCTCTTGTTTATGCTTTTTTAATCGGATAATTCTTACTTGACACAACCCCATATAAAAATGAGTAGAAGAGAAATAATTAAATGAAGTGATTAAATTATTTCACTTTTAACTTTGACTGTGTGCCCAAATAAATTTTAATAAGGTTGTGTCTAATTAGACTTGCTCTCTTTAATCATATGCATTATAGATATGCAGGACAAAATAAAAAGGCTGCAAACTATACGCGTTTAAGGAAAATATTCAATTAGTGTCTTGGTACACCTGGTCTTCGAATTAATAGCTAAATAGGTTGTTTTTTTTTTTTTTGAAAAATTTCAATCATTTACAATTATAATAATTAACTTCCGTAAAATTTATTGATTTAGAAAGGAAGTGTACCATTATACTTTAATTTCGAGTGTATCATATAAACTAATTATTTCTTTAACTAAAGATAAAATAAGGTTAAACTATATTTTGTAGACAATTTGTAAGGTCCACACGATCTTTAAATCAATAGCTAAATGAGTTGTTTTTTTGATTTTTTTTTATCATTTACTATTATAACAATTAGATCTTATTTACCAAAAGTGTTGGCAAAATATTTTTTTTTTAAATTTTTATTACTCATAATGGTGAATATTGATTTTTTTTTACGATAAAATATAAAAAATTTAGTATGATTATTATAAACAATGAAGTAATGTTTTTTTCTTATGAAATGATATTTCCTAAAATATAAAAGTTGATATATATCTATTTATTCCATTAAAATGATCGTTAATTTATTAATTTAATAAGGAAGTACCACTACATTTCAATTTGCGAGTGTATCCTAGAAGCTCCCTATTTCGTAACATGTAGTAGAAAATTTACTTTTATTTTTAACAAACAAATAAAATTTATTTATTATTTTCCCATTAAAATTAAAAGGTCAATCTTTAATTACCACTGAACTAGTACCTCCTACCATTTATCAAGATATACAGAAATTGTTAATAAACATTTACTTAATTTGTCTAAACTCAAGTAAACACTAATTACGTGATACACTATATAAGTTGCTCTAGGATTGTGAGATGATACACTATATAAGTTGCTCTTGGGTAAGTCTTCTTACACTTTCTACGAATGGTTTGTGAAACCCTATCTCTGACTACTGAATAGATTTCAGATTGATTCCCTTGTTTCTCTTAGCCGTACGGATTAGCTTTTGGCTTCTTTTATGGATGTGAATTTTGAGAAGTTTGTCTTGCCCCAATATTTTGGGATCTTTACTTTTATTTGAAGCTTTGTTATCACTTTATAATGGATTGAGTACTCCTTGTATCCACTTTACACACACATATATTGTTGAAAATTGACTCAAAATTGATGTTGAAGTTTCTGCAAAATCGTAGCACAATTTGGGAAATTATAGTGCGATTTTGGTTGAACAATTTGGAGGAAGTTAATGGAAATATCTTGGCGTGATTGGTAGAAATATTGGATCAGGTTCAATACTATACTGATGTACGAACTCCAAAATGTGGCACGACCTAAGAAAATCATGGCACGATTTTGGCTTGATTTGAACACCGTATAAGGCTTCATTCTTTAATTTATTCGCAAGAGAGAAAAAAGTTTTGAGAGAGAATCTTGGTAAACCAAAGGAGGTAAGTTTAGAGTTGAGGGTATTTGGTGAATGGTTTTTGGGTTGGCAAACACTTCACAAACACCTTCGGTAGTGAGATCTCGTTAGAGGAATGATAAAAAAGCTTTCTTTATTGTTTTCTCTTTGGATTCATTGTAAGTTTGAGTGAATTGAAAAATGGGTAGAAATTAGGGTTTGTTCTTTGTACGCTTGTAAGATAATTTCTTGTAACCTCTCTGTATCACTCTTGTCATAGTGGATTGGAGAACTACTATCTCCCCCCAGATTTAGGATAAATTTGTCTGAACTGGGTAAACAAATATTGATGTGTTGTTTCCTCTCTTCTTTTCCTATTGTTGTTGATTTGGTTATTTTTATTATGTTGCTTCACACTTCGATCTAGGTCTGTTTGTTGTTGTTGCTTGAAACTAATTTGCCCTTGATTACTCCTTCATTTTTCACCACACATCTAAGTATATTGGTGTGATATTATTATTTGAATTCACAACAATTGGCACCTACCGTGGGGGCAAAGGGGTAAATTGATAAAGTGAGTATCATAGGTTGAAAGTGGGATATCGAGAAGTTCACCAGAAATAATGATTTTGGGTAATGGAAAGTTAAGATGTTGACAGTTTTGACACAACAAAAGTGTGTTGAAGCGTTAAAGGGTGAAGCTTCTATGTCAGCTAACTTGTCACAAGCAGAGAAGCGTGAGATAATAGACAAGACAAAAAGTGTTTTTGTGTTATGTCTCAGAGATAAGATTTTGAGGGATTTCAGAAAGGAAGCTACCGTGACATCGAAGTGGGATAAGTTGGAGTCATTATAGATGCAAAATATTTGTCTTACAGGCAGCTCTTGAAACAACAACTCTACTCATTTAGGATGGCAGAGTCTAAACTTATCATTGAGCAATTGGCATAATTTAACATGATACTTGATGAATTGGCAAACATTGAAGTGAATGTGGAAGATGAAGACAAGGATTTATTGTTGCTATGTTCTTTATCGAAGTATTTTCAGCATTTTAAGGATACCATACTTTATTTGAAGGAAGGCACTAATACTTTGGAAGAAGTCAAAGTGGCATTAAACACCAAGGAATTAACCAAGTTCAAATATTTGAAGGCTGAGCAGAGTCGTGAAGGCTTGAATTTTACAATGGGAATATGTGACCAAAGAGGAAAAGACAACGGGAAGTCTAAGTCTAAGTCTAAAGGGTTTGATAAATTGAAATATTGATGTTTAATTTTTCATAAGTCTGGTCATTTCAAGAAGGATTGTCCTGAAAAAAGGGGGGGGGGGGGGGGGGGGGAATGGTAGTTCTTTTGTTCAAGTTGTAGTGGCATCCAATGAAGATGGTTATGAGAGTGCTGGTGCACTAGTGGTCAAAAGTTGGAAACCGGAAAAGAGTTGGATCTTGAACTCGGGTTGCTCTGATCACATGTGTCCGAGAAAGGAGTATTTATAGACTTTGGAGCTAAAATAAGGTAGAGTCATTCTCTTTGGAAACAACAAGGCTTGCAAGGTCCAAGGTATGGGTGCCATTCTTCCAAAGATATTTAATAACTATATATTACTTTTAAGGGATGTGTGGTATGTTCCCGAACTTAAGCGAAATTTAATTTCTATAAGCATGTTTTATAGTCTATATTATTGCACTAGAATTGAGCATGGCATGTTAAAAGGTTTTTGTGGTGCATTAGTTACCGCTAAAAGCTCTAAAATGTCAAGTTTATACATATTAGATTGTTCTACTGTAATTGGCCATGCATCGTTAGCTAGTAAAGCATATCATAATAAATCTAAAGTGTGGCATTTAAGGTTATGGGATGTCAGTGAAAGAGTGTCGTGTCAAATTTCGGATATCAAGCTATTGGGAAGCGTTGAATCACTGATTTTAAATCACGACTGAACTTTTAATTTTTCGGGGAGAAAAGGAAAAAAGTTCGAAATTACCTTTAAATAAGAGATTTTAGGTTCGAGAGTCGATTATGCGAGGGGAAGGTATTAGCACCCCTCACATCCGTTGTACTCAACGGGAACCTCTTAGTCGACTTAGGCTTAAAATGTTTTCAAAGTTTTGCTTGCGTGCTTGAATATAAAAAGGGAAAAAGAAAATATGATACGAAGGGAAAAAATATGTTTTTTATTAACGGGCTTGACAAGATGTGAATCCTGCTCCTACGTATCTCCCGGTAGACGGAGAATTCAAAGCGTACGTAGTTCTTTGGTAGAAAAATTTTGTATGTTGGTTTGTTTTAATTAAAAAGATTTAATCGCGCCCGAGCGAAAAAGTTTTGCTTTAAAATACAAAACAACGTGGTCTACTATCGTTATGTTGATAGGTTAATAAAGACCGATGAAAAAGAACCTCTTACCTACTACCGTTATGAGGGTAGCTTAAAAAAGGTAAGAAGGGTTTGATGAAAAGACGGATTCGCACTCGGGCGTGAAAAAATGTTTGAAAACGCACGAAGGCGTAAAACGGTTTAAATGACAAAAGAGACGGACGCATATTAAGGCGATGGTATTCACACAAGGCGTAAAACGTTGAATTGAAAAAGCGCAAAGGCGCGAAAAGTTCGAATTGACCACGAGGGCCAAGGAAAAAAAGTTCAAAATGGTCACGGGGGACCAAAGAAAGGTTAAGTGCGTTGGACGCGTCGAAAGTGGAATGACGATTGCCCGAACGACGAGACATACGTCACGCATTCGTGCAACCGGGGTTTGGAGAGACATACGTCAAACCATTCCTTTTTCATTCAAGTTCTCGTTTTGTTGAAACTCAAAGGAATCTCAAAGGGGACCAAAACACTTGGTTAAAACTTAAAGAAAAGTTGTTGAAAAGCATGAACAAATTTGTTGTTCAAGTTTATAGAAAATTGTAACGACCCTATTTTCGTATATTATATTTTTATATATTTTATTTTATGGATTTGCGTTTATAAAATATTTTCTAGTAATCGAGGAATAATTATTTAGCGCGAAGATAAGTTCGTAATCGAGTTTTTAAGGTTTTGGGCCTAGAGGGTGAATAGTGTTGGGCTTTAGTTTATGAGTATTAGTAATGATCAAGTGGATATGATAGTAGTGAGCTTGAATTGGATTGTAAGGCTAGGATGAGTCCTTGAGAGTTAGTAAGGATGGATGGCCAAGATTGATTTGCTTGGAATATATGAGATTAACACCAAGACTTTTTGAATCACTATTCATTTCTTTTTGGAGGAGAAGAAAACGTGAAAGAAGAGAAGGAGAAGAGCAAGAGAGCTAGGGCAAGTGAACAAGGGTAGAATCTTGAGTTTAGAATCATCATTTCAAGGTAAGAGAGTTAGTATTACTTGATCATAAGTGATTAAGAGAAGGGGAGAATGTCTATTTCTCCATCCCAAACTTCTCCTTCACTTTGTCTAGGTTTTGATAGAAGTTTTTATGGTTTAAAGATGTTAAAAGATCGTGTTTTGCTTGCTTAATGCTAAGTAATGTTGCTGGTATGTTTATTTGATGTTGCTAGTGTTTTGAATGCAAAGGAAAAGTTATGGAAGATTAGTGTTTTAAACCCTAATTTCTTTGTTAGATGTAATCCTTGCTTGTGATGGGTTTTAAATGATGTTTTATGAAGGAAAATTGTTTTTAACATGTTCTGGAACTTTGGGTAATCTTGAATGGGCTAAAATGGTGGAAAATCACATTTTTACATGTCTGTGTACTGATATGGTCGCTGTAGCGACGGATGGTCGCTTGTAGCGACCAGACAGGATAATTCCCTGCCTATCCGCGCTTGTAGCGACCACACTGACGCTTGTAGCGACCAGGCTCGCTTGTAGCGACCAAGGGCTCGCTTGTAGCGACCAGCCCTGTACATGCCAACTTCGTTGAGCTGCTTTGAGGGTCCTGGTACGCGCGGGGATGGCTTTTTGCTACTGCATTCTCAAAATATGTTTTGGAAACCTTGCCCACCATTTTAACTTATTCTTAATGTTTTTCTAAAGATTATTTGTTTCAAGAAAAGCTTGAGTAAAACCCTAGCATGTGTGTGGGATTATCAAAGTGTGTGGGTCTTTCTTTGAAACCCTTTTGTGTGAGATTTTGATATGATTTGATTGGTTTATTTGAGATTGTGAACATGGTTGAGTATATACATGTTTGTATTATGATTGGCCATGAGTGCCTACTTGTTGAAGTTAGCATGAGTATTGGTAGTGTACACACATATTTGAGCATATGTAGGTGTAAATATCAATAATTGCTAAGTGAACATACATGCATTTCATGATGGTATGTATGCTCTTTATGAGTAAGAATGAAATCCAATTATTATTGGTCATATGCACGACCGTCCTTATATGGCGAATGAGAGGTGCAGTCGATGAAAGAAGGGATATAAGTTTATCCAACAGTCCGCCATGACTCTAAAGCTGAGCAAGAATTGGTACCACATGCATTAGAGTGCATTTTGAGGCATGCATCCTTCGTGACATTAGTGTTCTTTTAGGAATTATGTGTGCATAATGGTTGTTAAGTGATAATTGTTATTGATGAGTGTTGTGCTTTGTCCATTATGTGTTGTGTTTTTGGTTATGTATAATAATGTGTTATTTATACATGTTTATTGTTTTGTGATACTAACACTCTCTGTTATGTGTTATTTGCTGGATCTTTGGGGATCCAGATTATCAGGTTGGCGAGGCTATCGTTGAGGAATAGCCCTTTGCTGTTAGAAGCTGCTTAGTGGTGAGGGCATAGCTTAGCTATCCTTACATTTTTGGTACTAGGTGTTGTATCCTAGTTAGAGTCTAGGGCTCTGATATTTGTAACACCATTTTGGGGTATCTGAACGTTTGTGTATAGATTTGGCAATAGTCTCTGTTGTTGAATTGCCTCTTTTGAAAATCTTATGTATATATTTTTGTGTATATATATGCATGCTTGGTTATAAGCTGTGTTTGTTGTTTTTCCGCTGCTAATTGTGAATCAAATATATTTTGATTTCTGTTGATGTTTATGAAAATGAGTTTTCATCATGTTGTAACTTCCTATGTCCTTAACGTTTTCTTTATTAAAGTTAATAATCGGCGGTTAAGGGTTAGGGTGTTACAATAGTTGGTATCAGAGCAGGTCGATCCATTGGATCAATTAAGTTTAGTATACCCTTTGTGTAACATGTGTTTTCTTAAACACTTTGTTCTCACTTGTGTTATGTGGTGGTTGGTAGTGTGTGTAGATATGACGCAACGAGCACTTGCGGATGCGATGGAGCGGATGGCGGATGCCATGGCTCAGGATGCTGCTAGTAGGACTGCGGATAGAGCCGCACAACAAGCTAGAGGAGGCGGAGAAGATGAGCTGAGACTCGAGAGGTTTATGAACAACAAACCGCCTATCTTCAAGGGAGGATACGACCCAGATGGAGCTCAGACTTGGTTGGAAGGAGTTGAGAGAATTTTTGGGGCTATGCGTTGTCTGGATGCGCATAAGGTATTGCTAGGAGCGTATGTTCTCCATGATGAAGCCGATCATTGGTGGGGAAATGCTAGTCAGAGGTTAGGAGCTGGTGGAGCTTTAGTTACTTGGGCTCGTTTCCGGAGAGAGTTTTTAACCAAGTATTTTCCGGCAGACGAGAGGAACCGTAAGGTGATTGAGTTCATGGAGCTCAAGCAAGGGAGTTTATCTGTTTCTGAATATGCGGCCAAATTTGAAGATTTGTGTCGTTTTGCTCCTCATTACAACACGGTGGAAGCTGAGGAAGACAAATGTGTAAAGTTTGAAAATGGGCTGAGGCCAGATATCAAGCAGTTGATTGGGTTTAGCGAGATCAGGAATTTTCCGATGTTGGTGAATAAGAGCCGAATATGTGATAAGGATGGTAAAGCTAAAGCTAATTACTACAAAGCCGCGAATGAGAAGAGGGGAAAGGACATGGCTAGAGGTAAACCGTATGGCAGAGGTGGAAAGAAACCAGATGAAGGTGGGAGTAGTGGTGGCAAGTTTGGAGGTAATAGGAATTGTTTTAAGTGTGGACAACCGGGACATCGTTTCTTTGAATGCCCGAAGTATGATGGGAAATGTTTCAAGTGCGGTGATCCTAACCACAAAGCTGATCAGTGCAAGAAGGGTATTGTGTGCTTCAACTGCAAAGAACCGGGTCATAAGAGCAACGTGTGTAAGAAGCCTAGAGCGGCTGGAGGAAAAGTGTTTGCTTTAGATGGTGGTGATGCGAAGGCGGACAACTTGATCAGAGGTACATGCTTTATCAATAATACTCCTTTGTCTGCTATTATTGATACGGGTGCTACCCATTCGTTTATTTCTATGGATTGTGTTAAGAGGTTGGGTCTTAAAGTAGAAAATATGATGGGACGCATGGTTATTGAAACGCCTGCGAGTGGTTCAGTATCTACTACGCTAGTCTGTGTTGATTGTTCAGTCACTATGTATGGTCGACACTTTGGTATGGATTTAGTCTGCATTCCGTTGAGCGGAATAGATGTTATTTTTGGTATGAACTGGTTAGAATTTAATCGGGTTCATATCAACTGCGGTAAGAGGACGATTAAGTTTCCAAAACCGGAGCCAGAGTTGTGTTCGAAGCTCATGTGTTGTCGAGAAGTGGTAAGATCAGTGAAGGCTCAAGAGGACGTGTTTGCTATGTTTGCTTCGTTGAGAGTGGAAGAGGAGATGGAGGTTGATGCGTTGCCGGTGGTGCGTGATTTCACAGATGTTTTTCCAGATGACATTTTGGATTTACCACCCGAGAGAGAGGTTGAATTCGCAATTGACATAGTACCTGGCACTAGTCCAATTTCGATGGCGCCGTATCGTATGTCAGCTGCTGAGCTAGAAAAGTTGAAGGAACAATTGGAGGAATTGTTAGAGAAAAAGTTTGTAAGACCGAGTGTATCGCCGTGGGGTGCGCCGGTTTTGTTGGTAAAGAAGAAAGATGGTAGTATGCGTCTGTGCATTGATTATCGTCAGTTGAATAAAGCAACTATCAAGAATAAGTATCCACTTCCGAGGATAGATGATTTGATGGATCAGTTAGTGGGAGCCTGTGTGTTCAGCAAGATTGATTTGAGATCGGGATATCATCAGATAAGAGTTAAGGCGGAGGATATACCGAAGACTGCTTTCAGGACAAGGTATGGTCATTACGAGTACGCTGTTATGCCTTTTGGAGTTACTAATGCACCTGGAGTGTTTATGGAATATATGAATCGTATATTTCATTCCTTTTTGGATCGATTCGTGGTGGTCTTCATAGACGATATTTTGGTATACTCGAAGACGGAAGAGGAACATGCCGAGCATTTGAGGATTGTGTTGGAAGTGTTGCGCGAGAAGAAGCTTTATGCAAAATTTTCTAAGTGTGAATTTTGGTTGCATGAAGTTAGCTTTTTGGGTCACGTCATTTCAAGTGGTGGTATAGCAGTGGATCCTGCTAAGGTAGAAGCCGTGCAAGATTGGGGAACGCCGGAATCTGTTACTGAGATCCGAAGTTTTCTTGGTTTGGCCGGTTACTATCGGAGGTTCATCGAAGGATTTTCAAAGTTGGCGTTGCCGTTGACACAGTTGACTAGGAAGGGTCAAGCTTTTATTTGGAATGACAAGTGTGAGCAGAGTTTCCAAGAGTTGAAGAGGAGGTTGACATCTGCACCTGTGTTAATTCTGCCTAATCCGAAGGAACCGTTCGTGGTTTATTGTGATGCGTCGAAGATGGGTCTAGGTGGTGTGTTGATGCAGAGGGGACAAGTTGTTGCTTATGCATCAAGACAGCTGAAGATTCATGAGAGGAACTATCCTACGCATGATTTGGAGCTAGCTGCTGTTGTGTTTGTTCTTAAGATTTGGAGGCACTACTTGTATGGATCAAGGTTCGAGGTTTTCAGCGATCACAAGAGTCTGAAGTACTTGTTTGATCAGAAGGAGCTCAACATGAGGCAAAGAAGATGGTTAGAGTTTCTTAAGGATTATGATTTCGAGTTGAACTATCACCCGGGTAAGGCTAATGTGGTAGCCGATGCGTTGAGTAGGAAGTCACTGCATATGTCTTCTCTAATGGCGAAGGAACTGAGATTGATTGAAGAGTTTAGAGACCTCAGTTTGGTTTGTGAAAGGACAACCAGAAGCGTGAAACTAGGGATGTTGAGATTGACAAATGATTTTCTTGAAGAGGTTGTGGAAAAGCAAAAGTCTGATGTGAGATTGATGAGGCTTAAGACGCTCATCGAACAAGGGAAAAAGGTAAACGTTGAGATCGATGAGAAAGGCGTGATGAGGTGTCAAGGAAGGTTATGTGTACCTGATGTGCCTGAGTTGAAGCGGATGATCTTGGAGGAAGGTCACAGAAGTAACTTAAGTATTCATCCTGGTGTTACTAAGATGTATCAAGATCTGAGGAAAATGTTTTGGTGGCAAGGGATGAAGAAAGAGATCGCCGAGTTTGTTTTCGCTTGTTTGACTTGTCAGAAGTCCAAGGTGGAGCATCAGAAGCCGTCGGGGCTATTGCAACCTATGTTTATTCCAGAGTGGAAATGGGATAGTATTGCGATGGATTTTGTAAGCGGTTTGCCGAAGACGTCGAAAGGTAACAATATGATTTGGGTAGTTGTCGACAGGTTAACAAAGTCTGCTCATTTCATAGCTATCAAGACCGGTATGCTAGTACCAAAGTTGGCTGAGATTTATGTCGAGCAAATTGTGAGATTACATGGAATACCGTCAAGTATTGTATCAGATCGAGATCCCCGTTTTACTTCAAGGTTTTGGGAGAGTTTGCAAGAGGCGTTGGGGACTAAGTTGCGGATGAGTTCTGCTTATCACCCGCAGACGGATGGTCAGTCGGAGAGGACGATTCAATCATTGGAGGATTTATTGAGATCGTGCATTTTGGAACAAGGAGTGAGTTGGGAAGCTTGCTTACCATTGATTGAGTTTACGTATAACAACAGTTTTCATTCGAGCATTGGTATGGCACCTTTTGAAGCGTTGTATGGGAGAAGATGTAGAACACCTTTGTGTTGGTTTGAATCGGGAGAAAGTGTGGTGCTTGGACCTGAGATTGTGCAACAAACGACCGAGAAGATCAAGATGATCCAAGAAAAGATGAGAGCGTCGCAGAGTCGTCAGAAGAGCTATGCCGACAAGAGAAGGAAGGATATAGAATTTCAAGAAGGAGATCATGTGTTTCTAAGAGTTACATCGACTACGGGTATTGGACGGGCTTTGAAATCGAAGAAGTTAGCATCGAGATTCATTGGTCCGTATCAGATTTTGAAGAGGATTGGGAAGGTGGCGTATAGGATTGCGTTACCGCCGTCATTGTCAAATCTACATGATGTTTTTCACGTGTCTCAATTAAGGAAATACGTATCGGATCCGTCACATGTGATTGAGTCGGACGAGATACAAGTGAGAGAGAATTTAACGGTTGCAACGGTACCCTTAAGGATTGAAGGACAAGAGATGAAGAAGCTCAGGAACAAAGATATTTCATCGGTGAAAGTCGTTTGGGGAGGCCCAGCCGGTGAATATGCGACGTGGGAGCTCGAGAGCAAGATGCGGGATTCCTATCCAGAGTTGTTTTCAGGTATTTTCGAGGGCGAAAATTCTTTTTAGGGGGGTAGAGTTGTAACGACCCTATTTTCGTATATTATATTTTTATATATTTTATTTTATGGATTTGCGTTTATAAAATATTTTCTAGTAATCGAGGAATAATTATTTAGCGCGAAGATAAGTTCGTAATCGAGTTTTTAAGGTTTTGGGCCTAGAGGGTGAATAGTGTTGGGCTTTAGTTTATGAGTATTAGTAATGATCAAGTGGATATGATAGTAGTGAGCTTGAATTGGATTGTAAGGCTAGGATGAGTCCTTGAGAGTTAGTAAGGATGGATGGCCAAGATTGATTTGCTTGGAATATATGAGATTAACACCAAGACTTTTTGAATCACTATTCATTTCTTTTTGGAGGAGAAGAAAACGTGAAAGAAGAGAAGGAGAAGAGCAAGAGAGCTAGGGCAAGTGAACAAGGGTAGAATCTTGAGTTTAGAATCATCATTTCAAGGTAAGAGAGTTAGTATTACTTGATCATAAGTGATTAAGAGAAGGGGAGAATGTCTATTTCTCCATCCCAAACTTCTCCTTCACTTTGTCTAGGTTTTGATAGAAGTTTTTATGGTTTAAAGATGTTAAAAGATCGTGTTTTGCTTGCTTAATGCTAAGTAATGTTGCTGGTATGTTTATTTGATGTTGCTAGTGTTTTGAATGCAAAGGAAAAGTTATGGAAGATTAGTGTTTTAAACCCTAATTTCTTTGTTAGATGTAATCCTTGCTTGTGATGGGTTTTAAATGATGTTTTATGAAGGAAAATTGTTTTTAACATGTTCTGGAACTTTGGGTAATCTTGAATGGGCTAAAATGGTGGAAAATCACATTTTTACATGTCTGTGTACTGATATGGTCGCTGTAGCGACGGATGGTCGCTTGTAGCGACCAGACAGGATAATTCCCTGCCTATCCGCGCTTGTAGCGACCACACTGACGCTTGTAGCGACCAGGCTCGCTTGTAGCGACCAAGGGCTCGCTTGTAGCGACCAGCCCTGTACATGCCAACTTCGTTGAGCTGCTTTGAGGGTCCTGGTACGCGCGGGGATGGCTTTTTGCTACTGCATTCTCAAAATATGTTTTGGAAACCTTGCCCACCATTTTAACTTATTCTTAATGTTTTTCTAAAGATTATTTGTTTCAAGAAAAGCTTGAGTAAAACCCTAGCATGTGTGTGGGATTATCAAAGTGTGTGGGTCTTTCTTTGAAACCCTTTTGTGTGAGATTTTGATATGATTTGATTGGTTTATTTGAGATTGTGAACATGGTTGAGTATATACATGTTTGTATTATGATTGGCCATGAGTGCCTACTTGTTGAAGTTAGCATGAGTATTGGTAGTGTACACACATATTTGAGCATATGTAGGTGTAAATATCAATAATTGCTAAGTGAACATACATGCATTTCATGATGGTATGTATGCTCTTTATGAGTAAGAATGAAATCCAATTATTATTGGTCATATGCACGACCGTCCTTATATGGCGAATGAGAGGTGCAGTCGATGAAAGAAGGGATATAAGTTTATCCAACAGTCCGCCATGACTCTAAAGCTGAGCAAGAATTGGTACCACATGCATTAGAGTGCATTTTGAGGCATGCATCCTTCGTGACATTAGTGTTCTTTTAGGAATTATGTGTGCATAATGGTTGTTAAGTGATAATTGTTATTGATGAGTGTTGTGCTTTGTCCATTATGTGTTGTGTTTTTGGTTATGTATAATAATGTGTTATTTATACATGTTTATTGTTTTGTGATACTAACACTCTCTGTTATGTGTTATTTGCTGGATCTTTGGGGATCCAGATTATCAGGTTGGCGAGGCTATCGTTGAGGAATAGCCCTTTGCTGTTAGAAGCTGCTTAGTGGTGAGGGCATAGCTTAGCTATCCTTACATTTTTGGTACTAGGTGTTGTATCCTAGTTAGAGTCTAGGGCTCTGATATTTGTAACACCATTTTGGGGTATCTGAACGTTTGTGTATAGATTTGGCAATAGTCTCTGTTGTTGAATTGCCTCTTTTGAAAATCTTATGTATATATTTTTGTGTATATATATGCATGCTTGGTTATAAGCTGTGTTTGTTGTTTTTCCGCTGCTAATTGTGAATCAAATATATTTTGATTTCTGTTGATGTTTATGAAAATGAGTTTTCATCATGTTGTAACTTCCTATGTCCTTAACGTTTTCTTTATTAAAGTTAATAATCGGCGGTTAAGGGTTAGGGTGTTACAAAAATCATGAACATCACTTGTTGTTTAAGTTATTGAAACTTAAGAACAAGTGTTTATTCAAGTTTGAACGATGAACAAATCATGGAAACATGCATAAGTTTGGAAAATGCACAAGTTCGGCTCAATTTGAGTTTGGTTTAAAAAGAGTGAGCAAGCTCGACTCAAGTTCATGTTTTGATTGAAAATCATGAACAACATTGTTGTTCAAGTTTAGTTTTTGAAGAAAAAGAACTTAGCTTATTGCTCAAGCTTGATTTTGAAAGTTTAAGAACATAACTTGTTTTGCAAGTTATCCCAAAATTAATTGCACGAACTTGTGGAATTTCCAAAGACATGCAAAATTCTTGATATGGTTTGAACAAAAAATGAAGTTTAACCCTCTTAGGTTCTGAATCAATGGTTAGAACCTCAAAAAATTTGGCCTTTGGAAGCCTGATTCATGTTCTGAGTTTTACCTACTTCGCAGAGCAACCAGAACTTGGCTCTGCGAAGCCAGGCTCTGATATGGTCGCTATGCGACCATGACTTTGCTCTGCGAAGTATACGAAAAATTGAACTCAGAAGCTGCTTCTGAACAGAAGTTCAGAAGCTGCTCCTGAGCAAGCTTCAGAACCTAAAGGGGGTTAAAAAGCTTTACAAATTTGGAAGAAAAGGAGTATAACAACTCAGTTTTGGTATTTTGCAACTTTGAAATTCCTTTTGAGTTTCAAAAGGGGTTTTTTGCAGAAAATGAAATTTAACAAAACAAAAGATGCAAACAGCAAATCAAAATGAAATATAAAGACTTTAGGATACTTACAGAACTCCTAGAAATGCTTGTGTAAGAGATAGGAAGTGGCTTGCTTGATTGATTTTGCAAAGTTGGGATATTAGAGGTTATGGACAAATAACTCTAATTGGTTTTTGCTTTGAGTTGAACTGCTTTTCTACTCTCACAATGCTGCAATGTAATGGTTTTTCAAGTGTATTTTGGTGTAAATTTCGTGTGTAAATTGAATGTGTGTAATCCTTGTGCAAGACATTCCTGTTATAGGCCAAATGAGGATCAATTGCAATGATGAGAAAATCTCTAGGACTTAGCTGATTTGTAGGCTAAAACCAGGCTAAATGGCTTTGCATTTAATGCTAAAGGATAGAGGTTACTTTGCCTTGTGCCAAGGGTCAAGACTTTGGCTGATCTCAGCCACAAATGCAGCTGATCCTTGATATCAATGATGAGAAAAATCTGAAAAACAGGGCAGCTTGCAATTGGGTGATTCTTGGGATCAATCCTTGCAATCTTGGGAGGTCAAGCAAGGAAAACGTGTACTGCCATGTACAGAGGTCGGGGGAAAACAAAAGGGAGCATGTGGGCTGGTGTGAGGAAGGAGAAAAGCAGCTGAAAACAGGGCAAACCAAACAGCTTTTTTGCAAGTAAAACCACCTATGTTTGACTGGTTTTGGGGGAGAAAGGAGGAAGAAAAGGGGACAAGCAGCTGGGTGGCAAGCTCAGGGTTAATGACAAGTCAATTGGGAAGGATGAGGACTGACCAAGGGCAGCCCAATTGCTTGAGCACATGCTAGGTTGGAAGAAAAACCTTTTTACCTCAACCTTTAATGTCACACCTTTGATTCTTGCTTTGCTGCATCTAATCAGCCACAATTGGCAATAACAATGATAATAATAATAATAATAATAATAATAATAATAATAATAATAATAAAGGATAATAATAATAACTACAAATGAAAACAAAAGAGATAAATCAAAGAAATCAAATTCTGCAGAAAAATTCGCAGAGTTCGCAGTGCGAACTCCCCTTTTTTTGTATTTTTTTGTATTTTCTTAAAAATAAAGCAAAAATAACAAAATAATAAAAAAAATAATAAAATGGAAAATGATAAAGATAATGGTAAAAATGAAAGTGATAATGGAAAAATAGTAATGATAATAATAAAGATAATAATAAAATGATGAAAAAGTTAACAATATTAGTAATTAAAAAATAATGATAATAATAAATAATAATAATAATAAAACATTGATAAAAAAGATAATAATATTATTAAAAAAAACAAAAGCAATGGTATTAATAAGGATAATGACAATATTAATAAAGGTAATAGTAATGCTTATGGTGATAAATGTAAATAAAATCCATCAACAAAAATGAAATGATAAAAAGTAATAATAAATGATGAAATAATAAAAGATAAGACAAAGAAAAAATATGAGTCAAAAAATGGGGTATGACAGATGCCCCTATTTAAGTTTTTTTGCCACGGAATGGGTCGAAGAGACTTAAATATAAAGTACACCATTTTTGACTAAATATTTTTTTTTGTAATTGAAAATGCTATGAATGCATGCAATGCTCGTAATGTGAGTATGAATGCAAAGACGGCAAAGATGACCCGACTGGGGATAAAAAAGAGACAAAGGGGTACCCGGGTTCGTTAAAGAAGCGGGATCCGACTTTGCTGGGGAACATGGTTCCACTGGGGAAAAAGTTGTCTATTATCGGGATGATAGCTTAATAAAGACAATACATCAAAATTACTTGGTGACTTCACCGGAGATTTCATCCTACCTACTACCGTTACGATGGTAGCTTAATGAAGGTAAGAGAAGACAGAGTATGCTACTCACTGGGGAAATTGTTTTACCTACTACCGTTGCGACGGCAGCTTAATGAAGGTAAAAAATGTAAATGTCAGCCGCTCGGGTTAAATTCCGAACTGCCACTGGGGATAGGAAAACAAAGGATAAAAGTCAGCTGTTCGGGTTAAATTCCGAACTGCTGATGACAAGAAAACAAGGGTAAAGGTCAATTGTTCGGGTTAAATTCCGAACTACCGATGACAAGAAAACAAAGGTAAAAATGTCAGCTGTTCGGGTTAAATTCCGAACTACTGCTGAACGAAAAACAAAGGTAAAAGGACAGCTGTTCGGGTTAAATTCCGAACTACTGATGAGGACAAGAAACAAAGATAAAGGTCAGCTGTTCGGGTTAAATTCCGAACTACCACTGAGCGAGAAACAAAGGTAAAAGGACAGCTGTTCGGGTTAAATTCCGAACTACTGATGAGGACAAGAAACAAAGATAAAGGTCAGCTGTTCGGGTTAAATTCCGAACTACCACTGAGTGAGAAACAAAGGATAAAAGTCAGCTGTTCGGGTTAAATTCCGAACTACCACTGAGGGAGAAACAAGGATAAAAAGTCAGCTGTTCGGGTTAAATTCCGAACTACCACTGAGGGAGAAACAAAAAGGTTAAAAGGTCAGCTGTTCGGGTTAAATTCCGAACTACCACTGAGGGAGAAACAAGGATAAAAAGTCAGCTGTTCGGGTTAAATTCCGAACTACCACTGAGCGACGAAAATTAGATAAAAAACTGTGCACAAGTGTTCGTTAAAGAACTATCACTTGGCAATAACAATGGGGGATATGCGCAAGCTGTTCATGGAAGAACTTCCACTTGGCATAAAGACATAAATAAAAAAGATGCGCAAGCTGTTCGTTTGAACTGTCACTTGGCATAAAAAGGTGACATCTCTGGATCAGATACACTGGGGATGACACTTGGGGAAAAGGAGGTTACGAATTGTTCACGATTGATTGGTAAGACTCATGGTGGTTAAAGCAACCATGTATGAATGATATTGTGGTATGTTGTATGCATGAATGTACATATGCATGAATGTATGAATGTACGAATGTACGAATGCATGAATGTACGAATGTACGAATGTATGAATGTATGAATGTACAAATGTACAAACGTATGACTTTCACTGGGAATGCTGAGTGAAAGATCGACTTGCAATGGGGATATACAAATCGTTCGTCAAAGAACTGCTCCTTGGTATAAGAATATGATGAAAGATGCACAAGCTGTTCTTTAAAGAACTACCACTTGGCAACAAAGGAGGTGACATCACCGGACCAGACAGACTGGGGATGACACCTGACTGATTTGATCAATTATATGACCGACAAACTTGATGAGACAAGATTAGACCGGTAAAATGAAAAGTGGACCGACGCCGCATTGCAAACATTCGGTAATCTTTAATGGGGATTGTCGCGTCGAATTTCGGATGTCAAGCTATTGGGGAAGCATTGAATCACTAATTCTAAATTACGACTGAACTTTTAATTTTTCGGGGAAAAAAGGAAAAAAGTTCTAAATTACCTTGAGAAAAGATTTTAGGTTCGAAAGTCGATTATGCGAGGGGAAGGTATTAGCACCCCTCACATCCGTTGTACTCAACGGGAACCTCTTAGTCGGCTTAGGCTTAAAATGGTTCGATGTTTTACTTACGTGTTTAAATATGTATAAAAGGAAATATATAAAAGACAAAATGCGGGATAAAGAAAGAGATAAAAACAAACGAAAGAGGAAAAACAAGTTTTTTATTAATGGGCTTGACAAGATGTCGATCTTGCTCCTACGTATCTCCCGGTAGTCGGAGAATTCAAAGCGTACGTAGTTCTTTGGTAGAAAAACGTTTGTATGTTGATTCGTTTTAGTTAAAAAAAGGTTTGGTCGCGTCCGAGCGAAAAAGTTTGAAAAAAAAGAAAAACATGTAATGAAATTAAATGTCAACTGCTCGGGTTGTTGCCGAGCTGGCCATTGACGACAAAAAAGTAAAAGTCAGCTGCTCGGGTTGTTGCCGAGCTGGCCACTGACGACAATGCATGAAAAATAAATGATTTGATGAAAAAGTTTTACGCTCGGACGTGAGCAAAGGTTTTTAAAAACGTACGAAGACATACAAAGTTTTTTAAAATGGTGAAAGATGGACGCTAGGCGATAAGCTCGCGCTAGGCGTGAATGTTTTAAAAATAAAGACAAACGCACTGAGGCGAAAAGTTCGCGCAAGGCGCAAAAGGGTTAAAAATAAAACGCGCAAGGTGCGAAAGGTTCGGATTGACCACGAGGGCCAAGAAAAGGGTAAAAATGGCCACAAAGGGGGCCAAGGGAAAGTCGAGCGTGCTAGACGCGTCAAGGGTGGAATGACGATTGCCCGAGCGACGAGACATACGTCACGCATTCGTGCAATCGAGGTTTGGGGAGACATACGTCAAGCCATTCCCGTTTCATTCAAGTTTGGTTTTAAAACTCGGAGAGACCTCAAAGGGAACCAAAGCTTTAAAAGGATACATGTAAAAGAAAAGAAAACACGAACAAATTTGTTGTTCGATTTTATTAAAAATCATGAACGTTACTTGTTGCTTAAGTTATTGAAACTCAAGAACATGTTTGGTTCAAGTTTGAATGGCAAACATAATCATAAAATATGCAAAACGTTGGAAAGTTCACAAGTTCAGCTCAATTCGAGCTTGGTTTAAAAGAGTGAGCAAACTTGGCTTAAGTTCGCGTTTGAATTGAAAATCATGAACAACATGGTTGTTCAAGTTTGTTTTGAAATAGACGAACTTAGCTTGTTGCTCAAACTTGATTTTGAAAATATTAAGAACATAACTAGTTTCACAAGTTATTTGAATTTGTCGCACGAACTTGTGAAATCTTCAAAGTTGTGCATGATTATGAGTTGGGTTTGGACCAAAATGGTTTTAACCCTCTTTAGGTTCTGAATCAAGGGCTGGAATCCCCAAAATTTGGCATTTGAATGCCTGATTCATGTTCTGAATTTCACATACTTCGCAGAGCAACCAGAACTTGGCTCTGCGAAGTCAGGTTCTGGTGTGTTCGCAGTGCGAGCAAAGCTTGGCTCTGCGAAGTATGCGAATTTCTTAACTCAGAAGCTGTTTCTGAACAGAAGTTCAGAAACTGCTTCTAAGCAAGATTCAGAACCTAAAGGAGGTTAAGAACCTTGACAAAAAGGAAGAAAAAAGGGTAGAAAAACACAAATTTAAAGCTTGGCCCCTTTGAGGTCCTTTTTGGGGTTCAAAGGAGGTTTTGGTTCACAAAACAAAATTGGACAAAGCAAGGTATGCAAACAACAAATACAGTAGAAAAGAAAGGTTATAGGAGACTTACAGAACTCCTAGCAATGCTTGAACAAGACTGGAAGTGGCTTGCTTGCTTTGTGAAAGGTTATGAACAAGGTTCAAAGTGTTTGTGATGGACTGATTTTGTGTTGCTATGCAAGGGATTTTTGGTGTGAAATTCGTGTGTATTAGCTCTCTGAAATGGTATGTTTCTAACTGGTTTTCAAGGTGTTCAATTGTGTGTGATCCTTAAGCCTTGCCCTTCCTTTTATAGGCATAAATGCAAATCTTTGTAATGATGAACAATGATGAACAAAATCCTAAAACACTAGCTGATCATGAGCTAAACTCAGGCTAGATCACTTTGCATTTAATGCTAATGGATAGAACTTGCTTTGCCTTGTGCCAAGGGGCAAGGTCTTGACTGATCTCAGCCACAAATGCCATTGATTCTAGAAGGTAATGATGGTAAAATCTGTAAAACAGGGCAGCTGCAAAAGGGCTGATTCTTGGGATCAAACCTTGCAATCTTGGAAGGTCAAACAATCAAAACGTGTACTGCCATGTACAGGGAGATTGGGGGAATCAAAATCAGCATGTGGGCTTATGTGTGGGGGAAGAAATTCAGGTCAAAACAGGGCATGTCACACAGCTTTTTTGCAACATAAACCACTTGGGATTGACTGCTTTTGGCAGGGAAAAAGGGAAGGAAATGGATCAAGCAGCTGGCTGGCATGTTTGGGTTGGGTAAGGGGTCAATTTTGGGGGACAAAATCTGACCAAGGATAGCCAATTTGTTTGATCACATGAGAGGTTGGAAGAAAGTTCTTCTTTCCCTTTGCCTTTAATGTCACACATTAAATCTTGCTTTGCTGCACTAAATCAGTCACAAAATAACAAGAATGCAAGTAATAATGCTACTAAGGATAATTGTAGTTGAAAGCAAAAAAGATAAACAACTATATAAAAATCTGCAGAATTTTCGCAGAGGTCGCAGTGCGAAGGTGAGTTCGCACTGCGAACTCCACTTTTTTTAATTTTTGTATTATTAAAAAAAATAAAAGGTAAAAATGGGGAAATAAGTAACAATATATAATAATAATAATAATGATAAAAATGCAAATGACAATAATAATGAATAAAAATAGTAATGACAATAATAAATAAAACTTAATAATATTAAAAGATAAAAACTAATAGTAATAAAATAATAATGATATTATTAAAGAAAAATAATATAACAATGATATTATAAATAAGGATAATGATGATGATATAAAATATTATAGAAATAATAATAATAATAAAAGGTAAAAAATAAATAATGAGATAATAATAAAAATATAACACCCAAAAAATATAAGTCAAAAAATGGGGTATGACAGGGATGATGTTACAGGGGATACATCCAAAAAATTGACGGGATAAAACCGCGATAATAAATAAAAATTCCTCACGGGGAGATTGTCAATCCACTGGGGGGATCGTGTTAATCCGCTAGGGAGAAGAACTGATGATCTCGCCCGGGGCGCTTATGCTTTGGTTGGATGCCGAGCGAGGTCGGGCTTTTTATGATTGGATGCCGAGCGAGGTCGGGCTTTTTATGATTGGTTGCCGAGCAAGGTCGGGCTTTGGTGATTGGATGCCGAGCGAGGTCGGGCTTTTTATGATTGGATGCCGAGCGAGGTCGGGCTTTAGTTATGAATGGATGCCGAGCGAGGTCGGGCTTTTGTTGGTAATGAGAATTGGTTTGAAATTTCAGATTGCATGATTCGTGTGAGATTTGCACAGGCAATTTTGATGTTCCCATTTGTGCGCACCTCGTTTTTTAAAAAACGCGCAATCCCCCGAGGACGTCCGCGAACGCTCGGAGGGCCTTGTGAAGTCGCCACCAAAGTTTTTGTGTAAAGGGAACGTTGATAAACCCTTAAGTTTTTTGTTTGAAAGGGAAACGATAATAAAACCCTTAACGATGAGGAAAAGGACTGGTCATCGCAACCATTGTCGGGTTCGGGAGTCGATTACGCAAGGGGAAGGTATTAGCACCCCTCACGTCCGTTGTACTCAACGGGAACCTTCTATTTGGCTAAAGCTTAAATTGTTTTTAAATGTTTTGCGCGCATGCTTATCTATGTCAAAATATAAATAAAAGGGGGGAGAAAGAGATGAAAACAAACGAAAGGAAAAAAGAAAAAGAAAGTTTTATTATTATTGCGCTTGACAAGATGTCGATCTTGCTCCTACGTATCTCCCGGTAGTCGGAGAATTCAAAGCGTACGTAGTTCTTTGGTAAAGAACTTAAATGTTGGTTAAATGGACGATATTTTGACCGTATTCTTGCGATTAAACGTAGCTTGTATGCTCGCGGATGGGAGACTTAAGCGTATTAGCTTGTATGCTCGTGCATGGGAGACTTAAGCGTTTGTTTACGAATCGCGCTTAGAATAGGTAAAATACGTCCGTTGGGTAAGAGGGTTCGATTTGGTCGCGTTGGGACCAAAAGAGGTACAATGGACTCAATCGAGTCGATCATTGACCGGGGTGACTCCAATGAGTCAGGGGATTGAATCTAATGGCCACGGGGGACCAAAAGGTTCGGATTGACCACAAGGGGGCCAAGATTTGGTTTGGTATGGTCGGATACGTTAAAAAGGAATGACGATTGTCCGAACGACGAGACATACGTCACGCATTCGTACAATCGGGGCAATGGAGAGACATACGTCACACCATCCCTTTTTCATTCAAGTTTTTGGTTGAATTTCTTAGAAATCCCAAAGTTTATCAAAACATTTGGTTTGAAAACCCAAAATGAAAAGATTTTAGCAATTTTGCTAGAAAACGCACAAGTTCGGCTCGTTTTGCGAACGGTTTTTAAAAAGCGAACAAATTCGGCGTATGTTCACGCTTGGTTTTGAAAATCATGAACAATGTTTATTGTTCAAGTTCGAATTGAAATGATGAACATAGCTTATTTGCTCAAGTTGTTTTGAAGGTTTGGGGACATAACTTGTTTTGCAAGTTACCCAAAAAAGTGTTACCCGAACTTGCGAATTTTCCAATATTATGCAAAATCCTTGACATGGTTTGGATAAAATGAGTTTTAAACCTCCTAGGTTCTGAGCTCTTGGGCTAGAACCTTAAAAATTGGCCATTTGGGCACCTAAACTCAGATTCTGAGTTCTGTCATGGTCGCTCTGCGACCATGACTTCGCACTGCGAACAATGCGAATTTTTGAGTTCAGAAGCTGTTTCTGAACTTTTGTTCAGAAACAACTTCTGAACACACTCAGGACCTTTTAGGTGAGTGAAAAGCTTTGAGTTTTTGCAATGAAAAGAGCTGGACAAACCAGTTTTGATGTTTTGAAAACCTTGGGATTTCTTTTGAAATTCAAAAGGGGTTTTTAGAACAAAAGGGTTTTGGACCAAAATTGCTATGCAAGCACAATTGTAAATGCAAAACAAAGGCTTAGAAACTTACAAAGATCCTTAGCAAAGCTCCAACTGCAATGGATTTGAATTGGTTGAAGGTTCTTGCAAAGGTTTTTGGTATTTGTGATGAACTTTGAACTTGGTAAGGCTTTGTATTTGATTGGTTTTTTCTGGTGTTTGAGTAGTGTTTCTTTGTGTGTAAATGCTCTTTGAATTGCTGTATTTTCTGCTTAATTTATCCTGCATTGCATCTTGCCTTGCCTCTCTATTTAAAGGCCAAAATGCAATCTCAAGTAATGATGAAAATCCATAGGACCTAGCTGATTTGTGGGCTAAATTCAGGCTATTTGGCTTTGCATTTAATGCTAATGGATAGAGGCAACTCTGCCTTGTGCCAAGGGTTAAAGGTTTGACTGATTTCAGCCACAAAATCAAAGGTCTTTGGATAGAAATGATGATGAACATGGCTGGATTGCAATTGGCCAAGCTTGGGGATCAATCCTTGCAATCTCAATGGTTGATCAATAAAAACGTGCACTGTGATGTGCAGATATTGGGGGATGCAAAAGGCTACATATGGCTGGTGTGAGGGGTGAAAAGTTGCTGCCAAAACAGGGTAGGCACTCATGACTTTTTCAAGTGAAAAATCCAGCTGGGTTTGACTGGTTTTGGGGGAGCAAGCAGGTGGCTGACAACCTTGGGGTGGTTCACAGGTCACTTGGGAGGGACAAGAGCTGCCCAAGGGCAAGCCCACTTGCTTGTCACATGCTAGGTTGGAAGAAAAAGCTTCCTACCTTGGCATTAATGGCAAGTCTCTCATTTCTGGTTTTGCTTGGCCCAATTAGCCATGAATGCTGATTAAAATAAATATGCAAATGATGTGCAACAAAATCTGGAATTAAATCAAAGAAACCAAAAATCTGCAGAAAAATCGCAGACTTCGCAGTGCGAAGTCATCATTTTTGAAATGTTGACTTTTTTGTTTACTTTTGTTGACTTTGACTTTTTTTCCCTCTTTGATTTTTTTTGTTTTTGAAAGGCTTAGGACAAAATAGGGGTACTACAGCTGCCCCTACTTAATTGTGTCTTTGCATAGAGTGCGTGAGTGCCGAGGGCATCTCCTGAACTCTTTGCGAAGATCAATTAAGTAAAAGAAGGACCCGAATTTTGTCCTTCGTGGTACGAAAGCAAAGATAAAAGATCGTCACTTAAACATTTGAGACGTGTATGAACGCTCAAAGGGTTAGGCGATTAGATCTGAAGAGAAAAAGATTGTCACCTAATCAGGTGATTTCAATCTGCGAGACGTGTATGAACGCTCGAAAATAAAAGACTTACGAAACGTGTATGAACGTTCGCAAGGTAAAAGAAAAACTTTTGCGAGACGTGTATGAACACTCGAAAAGGAAAAGGCCTACGAGACGTGTATGAACGCTCGAAAGGTAAAAGAAAAAACTTTTGCGAGATGTGTATGAACGCTCGAAAAGGAAAAGCCTACGAGACGTGTATGAACGCTCGAAAGGTAAAAGAAAAACTTTTGCGAGACGTGTATGAACGCTCGAAAAGGAAAAGGCCTACGAGACGTGTATGAACGCTCGAAAGGTAAAAGAAAAACTTTTGCGAGACGTGTATGAACGCTCGTAAAGGAAAAGCCTTCGAGACGTGTATGAACGCTCGAAAGGTAAAAGAAAAACTTTTGTGAGACGTGTATGAACGCTCGAAAAGGTAAAAGCCTACGAGACGTGTATGAACGCTCGAAAGGTAAAAGAAAAACTTTTGCGAGACGTGTATGAACGCTCGAAAAGGTAAAGCCTACGAGACGTGTATGAACGCTCGAAAGGTAAAAGAAAAAACTTTTGCGAGACGTGTATGAACGCTCGAAAAGGTAAAGCCTACGAGACGTGTATGAACGCTCGAAAGGTAAAAGAAAAACTTTTGCGACACCTGTATGAACGCTCGAAAAGGAAAAGGCCTACGAGACGTGTATGAACGCTCGAAAGGTAAAAGAAAAAACTTTTGCGAGACGTGTATGAACGCTCGAAAAGGTAAAGCCTACGAGACGTGTATGAACGCTCGAAAGGTAAAAGAAAAAACTTTTGCGAGACGTGTATGAACGCTCGAAAAGGTAAAGCCTACGAGACGTGTATGAACGCTCGAAAGGTAAAAGAAAAACTTTTGCGAGACGTGTATGAACGCTCGAAAAGGAAAAGGCCTACGAGACGTGTATGAACGCTCGAAAGGTAAAAGAAAAAACTTTTGCGAGACGTGTATGAACGCTCGAAAAGGTAAAGCCTACGAGACGTGTATGAACGCTCGAAAGGTAAAAGAAAAACTTTTGCGAGACGTGTATGAACGCTCGAAAAGGAAAAGGCCTACGAGACGTGTATGAACGCTCGAAAGGTAAAAGAAAAAACTTTTGCGAGACGTGTATGAACGCTCGAAAAGGTAAAGCCTACGAGACGTGTATGAACGCTCGAAAGGTAAAAGAAAAAAACTTTTGCGAGACGTGTATGAACGCTCGAAAAGGTAAAAGATCGCCACCTAAACAGGTGGTCTGATCGGACACAGATAAAGGATCGTCACCTAAACAGATGGCCTTAATCTGGAATGATCATCACCTAATTAGGTGATTAGATCTGAAAAAGTCGTCTCCTGAATAGGTGCTTAGACTTAACTGGGGAAATAGGATCTACCACTGTTGGGATAATGTAATCGTCTCTAGGCATGACTAGTACTTAGATTGTTGAAAAAGGAAACATGATTGTATGATGCATGACATGCTTCATGTTGTTTTATGCAGTATGATATGCAATGCAATATGATATGAGATAGACTCAATCAAAGATTCCCGCTGGGGGAATTGGGGACAGTTTGTGAAGGAGGTTCACTGGGGAACGCTTACTTAACTGTGGATGGATGCTGGTGAATATGTGATACTCACTGGAGAATCCTTGTTGAGGATGCATGACATGGTTATGAAATGCATGTGTATGAATGATTTGGATATGCATGAATGAATGAAATTGACATGATGCGTGTATTATGTTATGCATGATATATGGGATGCATGTTGAATGCTGGGAGTTATGATTGGATGCCGAGCAAGGTCGGGTCTTTCCCGGGGATTTGTGTTGGTCTGCCAATGATGATTGGACTTTTTGTTTTGGGTTGAGACTCCCTGGGGAATGTCAATAAGGTTTGGCTTCATGGGGATATAAGGATCATTTTGGAAGCATGATCGATATCCAGCTTTGGTTGATGTTTGGATGTTTGGGGTGTTTTCACTGGGGAATTTGTTCCTCTAAACCTTGGGGCCTTTGCGCTCCACGTGCCGTGAGCTATGTACTTCCCTTTGCTGAAGAGCATAAGTCCTTTGGTGCAATATTTGGGGGGAATTACCGCAATTCTTTCGAGATTTACGAAAATTCAAATAAAAACAACGTTTGTTTGTTTTTGTTTTTTTTTTTGAAGAAATTCCTTTGTTTCTTTCCCATGTTTCGATGCATTTTCATCATGACGAAAACAAAATTTTATGCGCTAATGAGAACACAAAATAATAAAAAGGAAATTTATTCAATGCAGATTTGACTTCTTGAATGGGTAAAAATACATGAAGTGAGAAGTGATTACTTCTCTGGGGAAAAAGATAGAGAAAGACAAGAAAAAAGCAAAAAGAAATTTGTTGGTTTTGGCACAACACATGCTATTTTCCTTATGACTTCGAGAGATTTTTTTTTTGGAAGATGTTGAAGAGACCGATTCTTCTCCTCTTGAATCTTGTCCGGAGCTTGGATGTTGCAGTCATTGCCTTTTTCTTTTGTTATCCCCTAATTTTTGCCTGGACCGCTCTTTCGAGTTTTCAGTCCACCGGGGTGTATTTCCTTTTTTTATGTCCTTTATTTTTGCCTAGACCGCCTTTTCAGGTTTTCGGTCTAACAGGACGCTCTCTATTGCCTAAACCGCCCTTTCAGGTTTTCGATTTAGCGAGCTCTCTTTTTTTCTTTTTCTCTTTTAGGCATAATACTTCTTGACTGCATCAGAGTTTATTGAGAGTGGGAACTCTTCTCTGTCCATAGTAGTGATGATCAAGGCTCCACCAGAGAAGGCTTTCTTTACCACGTACGGTCCGTCATAGCTGGGAGTCCATTTCCCTCGGGGATCTTTGTGGATAGGTAATATCTTCTTGAGCACTAGGTCTCCTTCTTTGAATTCTCGAGGACGGACCTTCTTGTCGAATGCTCTCTTGAGTCTCCTTTGATAGAGTTGTCCGTGACATATTGCCGTTAGACGCTTTTCCTCTATGAGATTCAGTTGGTCGAACCTTGTTTGGACCCATTCAGCTTCTTCTAGCTTGGTCTCCATCAAGACCCTTAACGAAGGAATTTCCACCTCTACGGGAAGCACGGCTTCCATACCGTATACTAAGGAGAAAGGGGTTGCCCCAGTTGAAGTGCGAATGGCTGTTCTGTAGCCATGTAGCGCAAAGGGAAGCATCTCGTGCCAATCCTTATATGTTGTTACCATCTTTTGGATGATCTTCTTTATGTTCTTATTGGCTGCTTCTACCGCACCGTTCATCTTTGGTCGGTAAGGGGAGGAATTATGGTGCTCAATCTTGAAATCTTTGCATAACTCCTTCATTGTCTTGTTGTTCAGGTTTGCCCCATTATCGGTGATGATTTTGTGGGGAGTGCCGTAACGGCAAATGATTTCCTTCTTGATGAATCGGGCTATCACTTGTTTGGTTACGTTTGCATACGAAGCTGCTTCTACCCATTTGGTGAAGTAGTCGATGGCAACGAGGATGAAGCGATGTCCATTTGACGCTTTGGGCTCGATCATTCCAATCATGTCTATGCCCCACATAGAGAATGGCCAAGGTGAGGTCATGACGTTCAGGGGAGTTGGTGGTACATGCACCTTGTCGGCATAAATTTGGCACTTGTGACAAGTCTTGGCGTAGTGGAAACAGTCAGCTTCCATGGTTAGCCAATAATAGCCCGCCCTTAGGATTTTCTTTGCCATTGCATGCCCATTGGCATGGGTTCCAAATGATCCCTCGTGGATTTCTTTGATGAGCATGTCCGCTTCATGTTTATCCACACATCTGAGCAGGACCATGTCATAGTTTCTTTTGTAGAGGATGTTTCCACTGAGGAAGAACTGGGATGCCAATCTCCTGAGGGTTCTCTTGTTGGTGTGCGAGGCATTTTCTGGATACTCTTGCTTTTCAAGGTATCGCTTGATGTCGTAGAACCAGGGTTTGTTGTCAAGTCCTTCTTCGACTAATGCACACACAACTGGTTTGTTTCTACGATCCATCCTTATGATTGGCGTCTCATTGTGGAAATTTACTTGGTACATTGATGATAATGTAGCCAAAGCATCCGCCACCTGGTTTTCTTCTCGAGGTATGTGATGGAAGTTGATTTATCAAAATGCTCAATCAACTCTACAACCCGGGCTCGGTAGGGGATTAAATTGGGATGTTTTGTTTCCCATTCTCGTTTGACCTGATAGATGACTAAGGCTGAGTCACCGTATACTTCAAGGTTTTTGATCCTTAGATCAATTGCTGCTTCGAGGCCTAGGATACATGCTTCATATTCCGCCATGTTATTGGTGCAGTCAAAGCATAACCTCGCTGTGAAGGGTTGGTATCCATTTCTTGGGGAGATTAAAACTGCTCCGATCCCGTGCCCCATGGCATTTGAGGCGCCGTCGAAAGCGAGTTTCCATCGAGCTCTCGGTTCTGGCCCTTCATCATCGCTTGTGACCTTTTCGTCATTCAAAGCTACGACATCTTCATCCGGGAAGTCGAATTGTATGGGCTGATAATCCTCCAATGGTTGGTGAGCAAGGTGCTCGGATAAAACACTCCCTTTGATGGCTTTTTGAGCAACGTACTGAAGGTCGTACTCAGACAGCAGCATTTGCCAACGGGCTATCTTTCTTGTGAGGGCAGACTTTTCGAAGATGTACTTGATGGGATCCATCTTTGATATCAACCAAGTTGTATGGGTCAACATGTATTGCCTTAGGCGTCGAGCAGCCCATGCTAAAGCGCAACAAGTCTTTTCAAGTGAAGTATACCTTGTTTCACAGTCGGTAAACTTCTTGCTTAGGTAGTAGATTGCGTTCTCCTTTCTTCCCGTTTCATCTTGTTGTCCTAACACACAACCCATTGATCCTTCAAGTACGGTTAGGTATAAGATGAGGGGTTTACCCGAAACCGGAGGTATTAAAATTGGTGGTTCTTGCAGGTATTGTTTGATCTTGTCAAACGGCTCTTGGCAATCCTCATTCCAATGAACAGCTTGGTTTTTCCTTAGCAGTTTGAAGATTGGTTCGCAGGTAGTTGTCATGTGTGAGATGAACCTAGCGATGTAGTTCAATCTTCCTAAGAAACCCCGGACTTCTTTCTCGGTATTTGGCGCTGGCATTTCTTGGATGGCTTTTACCTTGTCGGGATCCACTTCGATACCTCTTTGGCTGACGATGAAGCCCAATAACTTCCCGGATCTAACGCCAAATGTGCACTTGTTAGGATTTAAGCGCAGCCTGAATTTTCTTAGGCGTTCGAAAAGCTTTTGTAGATGGACTAGATGATCCTCCTCCGTTTGGGATTTGGCAATCATATCATCGACGTAGACCTCAATTTCCTTATGGATCATGTCATGGAAAAGAGTTACCATTGCTCTCTGGTATGTTGCCCCGGCATTTGTTAATCCGAAAGGCATTACCTTATAGCAGAATGTTCCCCATGGGGTGATGAATGTAGTTTTCTACATGTCTTCTGGAGCCATCTTGATTTGGTTATATCCCGAGAAGCCGTCCACAAAGGAGAAGACTGAGAATTGGGCTGTGTTGTCCACCAATATGTCGATATGTGGCAGCGGGAAATCATCCTTTGGGCTTGCTCTATTCAAGTCCCGATAATCCACACACATTCTAACTTTGCCATCCTTCTTCGGAACTGGCACAATGTTGGCAACCCATGTTGGATACTTGGTTACGGCTAAGAAGCCGGCATCGAATTGCTTTTTGACCTCCTCTCTGATCTTGAGAGCCATATCGGGTCGAGTTCTTCTCAATTTCTGCTTCACTGGCGGGCATTCCGGCTTGAGTGGCAGCTTGTGTACAACGATGTTAGGGTCTAAACCCGGCATGTCTTGATACGACCAAGTGAATACGTCCACGTACTCTTGCAGAAGCTTAATCAACCTTCCTTTCACATCTTCATGCAGGGAGGCTCCTATCTTGACCTCTTTCTTATCCTCTTCGGTCCCCAAGTTGACCTTTTCAACTGATTCTTGGTGAGGTTGTATTACCCTATCCCCTTGATTTGCAAGTCTAAACAATTCTTCAGGCGGTTCATAATCGTCCTCTTCATCATCTTCCGTTTGATTAATTGGGAAATCGAAGTCATAAGGGATTAAGGCAGTGTTGTTTTTGGAGGGTGGATTTGTAGATCTGCATGAGTATGATTTTTTTTTAGGCTCTTTTTTTTTGTAAAATTTTTTTTAAAACAAATGCAAAAAAAGAAAAAGACTCAAATGAACATAAAAGAGTGATTTTATTCATGATTGGAAATAACTTTAAAACATGGGGGCCCCACACGACTAATCATTTGCCTTGCTGTTTTTTTTTGCTTTAAGAGTTTAAAGAAAAGAAGAAAAACGGTTGGATAAAAGGATAGTGGAAATGGGTGGTTGAGAGGGAGTAAATGAAGGGTCAGCCATTTTGAAAACTGAGCTGACAAAATTCGCGTACTTCGCACTGCGAAGTACTTTCGCTCTGCGAAGTACTTGAATTTTTGAAAATTTTGTTACCCCTCAACACATTGGCCATTCCTATCCCCAACTATGATTATGCATAAAAACAAGTAATAAACAAATAAATGTTGACTGCCCCTGATAACACAATGTAACAAACATGAGTGAATGCGAATGGATGATATGTGGAGGTTCGAAATTTCCCCCCATCCTCGCGTGTAGGCTCTAGAAGTGGAATTTCCTAAGAAGAGGTCCTTAGAGTCATAGATCTCACATGGAATTAGGGTTGTCTATGGACATACGTCGACATGACTTCAATTAATTCCACGTGAAAATCTCCTCTAAGCGGGGTTGGGCATCCTACCTCACGGACATACGTCAACGCGGGCTTCCGCACACAACCTCTAAGCGGGGTTGGGCATCCTGCGACCATGACTTCGCACTGCGAACAATGCGAATTTTTGAGTTCAGAAGCAGTTTCTGAACTTTTGTTCAGAAACAACTTCTGAACACACTCAGGACCTTTTAGGTGAGTGAAAAGCTTTGAGTTTTTGCAATGAAAAGAGCTGGACAAACCAGTTTTGATGTTTTGAAAACCTTGGGATTTCTTTTGAAATTCAAAAGGGGTTTTTAGAACAAAAGGGTTTTGGACCAAAATTGCTATGCAAGCACAATTGTAAATGCAAAACAAAGGCTTAGAAACTTACAAAGATCCTTAGCAAAGCTCCAACTGCAATGGATTTGAATTGGTTGAAGGTTCTTGCAAAGGTTTTTGGTATTTGTGATGAACTTTGAACTTGGTAAGGCTTTGTATTTGATTGGTTTTTTCTGGTGTTTGAGTAGTGTTTCTTTGTGTGTAAATGCTCTTTGAATTGCTGTATTTTCTGCTTAATTCATCCTGCATTGCATCTTGCCTTGCCTCTCTATTTAAAGGCCAAAATGCAATCTCAAGTAATGATGAAAATCCATAGGACCTAGCTGATTTGTGGGCTAAATTCAGGCTATTTGGCTTTGCATTTAATGCTAATGGATAGAGGCAACTCTGCCTTGTGCCAAGGGTTAAAGGTTTGACTGATTTCAGCCACAAAATCAAAGGTCTTTGGATAGAAATGATGATGAACATGGCTGTATTGCAATTGGCCAATCTTGGGGATCAATCCTTGCAATCTCAATGGTTGATCAATAAAAATGTGCACTGTGATGTGCATAGATTGGGGGATGCAAAAGGCTACATATGGCTGGTGTGAGGGGTGAAAAGTTGCTGCCAAAACAGGGTAGGCACTCATGACTTTTTCAAGTGAAAGATCCAGCTGGGTTTGACTGGTTTTGGGGGAGTAAGCAGGAAGAAAGACTTCAAGCAGGTGGCTGGCAACCTTGGGGTGGTTCACATGTCACTTGGGAGGGACAAGAGCTGCCCAAGGGCAAGCCCACTTGCTTGTCACATGCTAGGTTGGAAGAAAAAGCTTCCTACCTTGGCATTAATGACAAGTCTCTCATTTCTGGTTTTGCTTGGCCCAATTAGCCATGAATGCTGATTAAAATAAATATGCAAATGATGTGCAACAAAATCTGGAATTAAATCAAAGAAACCAAAAATCTGCAGAAAAATCGCAGACTTCGCAGTGCGAAGTGACCTTCGCAGTGCGAAGTCATCATTTTTGAAATGTTGACTTTTTTGTTGACTTTTGTTGACTTTGACTTTTTATCCCTCTTTGATTATTTTGATTTTTTTGTTTTTGAAAGGCTTAGGACAAAATAGGGGTACTACACCATTAATCCAAGATTGCACTAAAAAAAATTTGAAACGATACGAAACACAAAATTTATATCATACAGCTCAAGTTAATAACATGTTTATCAATGAACCAACCTAACACACATTTAAGTATATGAACAAATTGAATATTAATTGTGGGGGGTATTGAACACTCATCCGGCAAGTTTGCTAACATTCCGATCAAGTTATGTGTCCATCTAAGCATCGTTTCTAAAAGCACAAAAGCATTGATCACAAGGTCTTTGAGGGTTGTAATTTGGCTTGGTTACAAAAGAAATGTCATATATGGGGAAATTGAATTCAAATGGCCAAGCAAAGAGGAACATTCTTTCTAATTACACACTTCCTCCTTATTCAATCACAACTTTTGGTGATTTACAAATATTTTTCTTTGATCTTGACAACATTTTTGATTTATTGATTTTTTCTTTTTTCTTTTCTTTTTTTTTCTTGTTGTCAAGATCAATTACAAAAATTCACCATTACTTGACTTTCACAACCTCCTTTTTTTCAATTTAGTCACAATGATACCCTAATTGAATGTTCCTTCCTCTTTTGGCAAGGGACAAAAATCATGATGGTTAAGGGTTCAAAAATGAAAGTAAAAAAATATCAGAATTTGATAATGATTTAACTATGAACTGAATTTTTTTTACAAATTCCGGCAATTTCATTAAGCAATTGAGCTTATGAAAGTTGACAGTTCATAGTTAACGATTCTGATTCATTAGGCTCAAAAGGGGGTTAACAAATACTCACTTCTCATAGGGTGGGCTATTTGTGGTCAAGTGTTTTTACTCATATTCGAAAAAAAATGCCTCAATCATGTCAGTGCTTTTATGCAATTTAAAACAACATTCAGATTTAACATAAAAAGATCGAGTTTAAACAAGAAATGCCGGTCTCCTGCATATGTATAATGATTTTGAGGCTTCCTCACATTTCGGCTAGTTCTAAATGGCTCACAGAATAAGCATATTAACAACACAAACTGTATGATATAACTTTTGTATTGAGTACATATTCTCATTCCAAGTTTAATCCTAGGAAAACAGGAGACATGTACCTGAGTTTTGCGCAAATTAATCAAATTTTATCATTACCATGCATCTGTGGCTGAATCGCTTTGGATCAATCCATATGATGTGGTTGGATGCCGATCAAGGTCGGGATTTGATTGGAATTATGAGTGGGAATGCCAATGAAAATTGGGCTTTAAATGGAAATTGTACTTGTATGTGCCAATGAAAATTGGGCTTTTGCTATGATTGGGTGCCAAGCATGGTTGGGCTTTGTGAATTGCTTTTGGGAGTGCCAATGACAATTGGGCTTTTTGTAGGAGATTGAGGAATGTCAATGACGACTGGGCTTTTTGTGAATTGTGAATGATTAGGTGCCAAGCATGGTTGGGCTTTGTGAATGAAAATTATGCTTCACGTTTATCCACACATCTGAATAAGACCAGGTCATAATTTCATCTTGTATAGTATGCCCCCACAGAGGAAAACTGTGATGCCAATCTCTTGAGGGTTCTTTTGGTGAGGTTGTTTTGGGATGTCGAGCCACTTTCCTTGACGGGATGACGCGTAGTGTTGCGAATGAAATGGGAACACAGATGACTCAATTCAGATTGTAAGAAATCCTTGTGATAAGAAGGGAAACGAGTTTTGGACTCGAAAACGAATGTATGCGTGTTATGAATGATGTTAATGTAAATGCATGCAAAGGCTTTTTTTGGAGCACATGCTCAAATTGTTAAACAATTACAATACTGCCTTTGCAATTCTCTATAAAGTAAAATGATATGCAAAAATCATTTTCATGAATGCAAATGTATGGTATGCATAGGTATGGTATATGAATGTTCAAAACTTCCCCCCATCCTCACATGTAGGCTCTAGAGATGAGATTTTCTAAAAAGGACCCTAGAGTCACGGATCCCACAGGGAAAATAAGGTCGTCAATCGCAAATTACTCGCGAGACTTCAATAAATTCCAAGTGAAATCTCCTCTAGGAGGGGTTTTCGCATCTTCCTCACGGGCATACGTCAACGCGGGCCTCCGCTACACAACCACCATCCTATCTTAATTTTCTCTCAAGCTCGGGTAGAGAGCCTCACACGTTCGGCATTAACCCAAACAATGTGGAGTAACATCGCTCAAGTGACAACCCCACAATTGATATATATTGATATGAAGCAATATGAAATATATAAATATAGAGCAAAAGAAGAGAAACAAATAATGATAATAAGATATAAACACGCAAGCAAAATAAAACATTTTAGCCTAAAAGTCGACTAAGATAGGTTTGACTCGTCATACACAAAAACAAAGTGTTTTATGCATATCCCCAGTGAAAGTCGCCATTTTTGTCGCGTCGAATTTCGGATATCAAGCTATTGGGAAGCGTTGAATCACTGATTTTAAATCACGATTGAACTTTTAATTTTTCGGGGAGAAAAGGAAAAAAGTTCGAAATTACCTTTAAATAAGAGATTTTAGGTTCGAGAGTCGATTATGCGAGGGGAAGGTATTAGCACCCCTCACATCCGTTGTACTCAACGGGAACCTCTTAGTCGACTTAGGCTTAAAATGTTTTCAAAGTTTTGCTTGCGTGCTTGAATATAAAAAGGGAAAAAGAAAATATGATACGAAGGGAAAAAAGAAGTTTTTTATTAATGGGCTTGACAAGATGTGAATCCTGCTCCTACGTATCTCCCGGTAGACGGATAATTCAAAGCGTACGTAGTTCTTTGGTAGAAAAATTTTGTATGTTGGTTCGTTTTAATTAAAAAGATTTAATCGCGCCCGAGCGAAAAAGTTTTGCTTTAAAATACAAAACAACGTGGTCTACTATCGTTATGTTGATAGGTTAATAAAGACCGATGAAAAAGAACCTCTTATCTACTACCGTTATGAGGGTAGCTTAAAAAAGGTAAGAAGGGTTTGATGAAAAGACGGATTCGCACTCGGGCGTGAAAAAATGTTTGAAAACGCACGAAGGCGTAAAACGGTTTAAATGACAAAAGAGACGGACGCACATTAAGGCGATGGTATTCGCACAAGGCGTAAAACGTTTAATTGAAAAAGTGCAAAGGCGCGAAAAGTTCGAATTGACCACGAGGGTCAAGGAAAAAAAGTTCAAAATGGTCACGGGGGACCAAAGAAAGGTTAAGTGCGTTGGACGCGTCGAAAGTGGAATGACGATTGCCCGAACGACGAGACATACGTCACGCATTCGCGCAACCGGGGTTTGGAGAGACATACGTCAAACCATTCCTTTTTCATTCAAGTTCTCGTTTTGTTGAAACTCAAAGGAATCTCAAAGGGGACCAAAACACTTGGTTAAAACTTAAAGAAAAGTTGTTGAAAAGCATGAACAAATTTGTTGTTCAAGTTTATAGAAAATCATGAACATCACTTGTTGTTTAAGTTATTGAAACTTAAGAACAAGTGTTTATTCAAGTTTGAACGATGAACAAATCATGGAAACATGCATAAGTTTGGAAAATGCACAAGTTCGGCTCAATTTGAGTTTGGTTTAAAAAGAGTGAGCAAGCTCGGCTCAAGTTCATGTTTTGATTGAAAATCATGAACAACATTGTTGTTCAAGTTTAGTTTTTGAAGAAAAAGAACTTAGCTTATTGCTCAAGCTTGATTTTGAAAGTTTAAGAACATAACTTGTTTTGCAAGTTATCCCAAAATTAATTGCACGAACTTGTGGAATTTCCAAAGACATGCAAAATTCTTGATATGGTTTGAACAAAAAATGAATTTTAACCCTCTTAGGTTCTGAATCAATGGTTAGAACCTCAAAAAATTTGGCCTTTGGAAGCCTGATTCATGTTCTGAGTTTTACCTACTTCGCAGAGCAACCAGAACTTAGCTCTGCGAAGCCAGGTTCTGATATGGTCGCTCTGCGACCATGACTTTGCTCTGCGAAGTATACGAAAAATTGAACTCAGAAGCTGCTTCTGAACAGAAGTTCAGAAGCTGCTCCTGAGCAAGCTTCAGAACCTAAAGGGGGTTAAAAAGCTTTACAAATTTGGAAGAAAAGGAGTATAACAACTCAGTTTTGGTATTTTGCAACTTTGAAATTCCTTTTGAGTTTCAAAAGGGGTTTTTTGCAGAAAATGAAATTTAACAAAACAAAAGATGCAAACAGCAAATCAAAATGAAATATAAAGACTTTAGGATACTTACAGAACTCCTAGCAATGCTTGTGCAAGAGATAAGAAGTGGCTTGCTAGATTGATTTTGCAAAGTTGGGATATTAGAGGTTATGGACAAATAACTCTAATTGGTTTTTGCTTTGAGTTGAACTGCTTTTCTACTCTCACAATGCTGCAATGTAATGGTTTTTCAAGTGTATTTTGGTGTAAATTTCGTGTGTAAATTGAATGTGTGTAATCCTTGTGCAAGGCATTCCTTTTATAGGCCAAATGAGGATCAATTGCAATGATGAGAAAATCTCTAGGACATAGCTGATTTGTGGGCTAAAACCAGGCTAAATCGCTTTGCATTTAATGCTAAAGGATATAGGTTACTTTGCCTTGTGCCAAGGGTCAAGACTTTGGCTGATCTCAGCGACAAATGCAGCTGATCCTTGATATCAATGATGAGAAAAATCTGAAAAACAGGGCAGCTTGCAATTGGGTGATTCTTGGGATCAATCCTTGCAATCTTGGGAGGTCAAGCAAGGAAAACGTGTACTGCCATGTACAGAGGTCGGGGGAAAACAAAAGGGAGCATGTGGGCTGGTGTGAGGAAGGAGAAAAGCAGCTGAAAACAGGGCAAACCAAACAGCTTTTTTGCAAGTAAAACCACCTATGTTTGACTGGTTTTGGGGGAGAAAGGAGGAAGAAAAGGGGACAAGCAGCTGGCTGGCAAGCTAAGGGTTAATGACAGGTCAATTGGGAAGGATGAGGACTGACCAAAGACAGCCCAATTGCTTGAGCATATGCTAGGTTTGAAGAAAAACCTTCTTACCTTAACCTTTAATGTCACACCTTTGATTCTTGCTTTGCTGCATCTAATCAGCCACAATTGGCAATAACAATGATAATAATAATAATAAAGGATAATACTAATAACTACAAATGAAAACAAAATAGATAAATCAAAGAAATCAAATTCTGCAGAAAAATTCGCAGAGTTCGCAGTGCGAATGTCACTTCGCAGTGCGAACTCCCCTTTTTTTGTATTTTTTTTGTATTTTCTTAAAAATAAAGCAAAAATAACAAAATAATAAAAAAATAATAAAATGGAAAATGATAATGATAATGGTAAAAATGAAAGTGATAATGGAAAAATAGTAATGATAATAATAAAGATAATAATAAAATGATGAAAAAGTTAACAATATTAGTAATTAAAAAATAATGATAATAATAAATAATAATAATAATAAAACATTGATAAAAAAGATAATAATAATATTATTAAAAAAAACAAAAGCAATGGTATTAATAAGGATAATGACAATATTAATAAAGGTAATAGTAATGCTTATGGTGATAAATGTAAATAAAATCCATCAACAAAAATGAAATGATAAATAGTAATAATAAATGATGAAATAATAAAAGATAAGACAAAGAAAAAATATGAGTCAAAAAATGGGGTATGACAAAGAGGTTTAGTATAACTAGCTAAACAAGGTTTGCTAGGAAAAGAAAAAATGGATAATCTAGAATTTTGTGATCATTGCATACTAGGCAAACAACATAGGGTGAAGTTTCGAAGTGTCATGCATTATCATAGTAGTCCAGTTCAGTATGTGCATTCGGATCTTTGGGGTCCTTCTAAGACACTTACTCGTGGGGGAGGTTCCTATTTTCTTTCTATCATTGATGATTATTCTAGAAAGGTATTAATCTTTGTTTTAAGAAAAAAAAGTGACACCATTGAAAAGTTTAAAGAATGGCACACCCTTATTGAAAATGAAATGGGAATTAAACTGAAAGGTTTAAGAACAGACAATGGCATGGAGTTTGTTTCATAGAAGTTTAATGAGTTCTTCAGGTTAAAGGGGATTAAGTGGCACATAACCGCACCAAGAACAACACAACAAAATGGCCTAGATGAATGCATGAATATGACACTTTTATAGAGGGTGTGGTGCAAGCTTCTAGGAGTTAGGTTACCTGGGGTGAATATGTGACAACTGAAACATATTTGATCGACATATGTCCCCTCAACATGTACAGATTTCAAGACACCAATGGAGGTATGGAGTGTGAAGACATACTACTCAATTTTGAAGGCTTTCGAGGCTTTGGCGTATGTGCATATCAAGCAAGATAAGCTTGGTGCTAGAACTGTGAAATGTATATTCATTTGTTATCTAGAGAATGTGAAGGGTTACAAGTCATGGAAAATTGAATCTGGTGGACGATCAAGAGTCATTATAAGTAGTGATGTTACTTTTGATGAGACCCGAATGAGGATGAAGTGCAAAGACATGGAGACTTTAGTACCAAAAACAAGGGTAGAGGAAACTCGGTTTGAGGTGGAGCTTCCGATTGAAGAGAAAGAAGATGTGGAGGAACAAACTCCAGCATCAGATTCAAGTGGAATTGATTATCAGTTGGTTAGAGATAGGGAAAGGAAGACCATTGTGGCACCTAGAAGATATGGTTATACTAACTTGGTTTGTTATGCTCTAAATGCGGCTGAAGGATTGCAAGACTCAGAACCAAGAACCTTCAAGGAGGTATTTGAGATCAAAGAGAACAAGAAACAATTCAACGCAGTGAATGAGGAAATGCATTCATTGAAAAATAACTATACTTGGAAACTTGTGGGACTACCTAAAAACCAAAGGGTGGTTGGATGCAAGTGAATATTCAAAAAAAAAAAAAAGGTATTCCAGGAGTTGAAGGTCCAAGGTGTAACACCCTAACCGCAAAAATATTTTTCTAAATTAAAAATACAAATAAGATTAAACTCATATAAGGGTGTCACACATTCTCATCATAAATACACTTCAATTCAATTAAAAAATAGTACAATGAAATTGTTTAGCCAGTTTGATCATATCATCTCAAAAAAATCAACTTATTTTCAAAAAGGAGAATCCTCAACGTTAAAGTTTTGACAGTAATATAAATCTCAATTCCCCAAGTGTTGCAGACAAGAGCATTGACCCAAAATACACTTCTAGGAAAGAAAGAGTGACGAGAAAAGCTCCTCGTCGTACTCCAAGTTTGCAGCATCTAAAATCCATCGTCCTGCGTATCTGTACCACAAGGGCACAGATGTCCAACCCGCAACTAAATGGTTAATGTATATCCAAAATAGAAGATTGCATAAACATAATGAATAGTTCAGAGATTAAACATCGAAGACATCATCAGATTATGTATTCGTATCATTCATGCTCATCATTAAATAATTATCATTACAATCATTACGTTATTTAATAACTACAAAAGAAGATCATCAGTTGGGACATCAATAAATGTAATGAGTTAGCACGTTACTACATACCATCAATTAACATATAATTACAACATCATTAAATTCAATCACCAATACACACCAACAATTAATTCATCTTACCCTATTCACAACATCATTATTCACATATCATCATTTGTACATCATTACATATAACTCATAGAATTTCAAAACACCAAAGGATTACACATAACATTCACAACAACATCAAGATCAACATGTTAGCATGTGTATGAGAAGATGCAACTCATCCCTAGACCTATATGCATGCCGATACCGGTTCTAATCAACATTTGTATGTAAGAGTTATGTTATTGAACATACATACATCCTAATCAACATTTGTATGTCAGAGTTGTGTTACTGAACATACATACATCATTCGTCATTCAATATGGTCCTAAATATGTTATAATGCACTAGGGAAAACTCTCTAAATACCACATATTAGCACATTATCAATAACTCACAAATACAACCAAATTCATCTATCAGACTCATCAATTACGTCGTCATTAATCAACATTATACAACATCATGATTTCATCATTACTCAACAATTGTTATTAGAACCTATACTCAACATTAGCTCCTCTTATTTACTACGTACTTCACTCAAACGATAAAGCCCACTCCTCGTTCCTAGTTTAAGGTTTTACCTCGCCATTATCATTATTTTTATCACATTTATTCTTCTCACTAAAACAACATTATATTATTACTTCGTCTCACATTCATCGTCATTTATAATCTCAGTCATCCCCATAACTCTAATTTCATTCTAACTTGATGTCTTTACCTCTCTAGTAATTCAACATCTTGTCTCATCACTATTATTATCCCTAACATCATTCATTACTTAACACATAACTTCCTATCTTTATCTATATTTCGTCTTAACAATCCTCTCATCATCAACAAATAATCTTAACTAAACCACACTCTATGACTCCTTTTACATCGTCTTATACTCCCTTAACTAATTCATGTTCTAGACTCACTCTGTAGAGAAACCATTTACATCCTTAAACTCTTATCTTATTAACCATGAGTAACTTAGTATTTACCCTTATCGTTAGTACTATCTATATCCTTATCCATTAATTCAACTCGAATCCCTTTGTTCTAATTTACATCTTTTATTCTAAAAACATTCCCTACTTTTCGTTCTAAGTTAAAAAATTTACCCCGCCGTTAGCATTTCTCATAATGTCTTTCATTTCTACGACTAGGCTTTACTAAATTTTAAGGTCCTATATTCATACCTTTGTTCACCGATAATATCATCTATTACCTTAGATCACTATCACCGTATTCTTGGTTTACTCTAGTTTATATTCTTCACAAAGCTTATATCAATACTCTCATCCTTTGATTTAAGGTACTATTATTATCTTCGTCAATTATACATGAACTACCCCTATATATCCCTCTTTACCTCACTTATACACCTTTCACTGGTTCATGTTTTCGCCTCGCTATTATTTTGAGGTAATCACTTCTAATTATGCCTAAATACACTACATCATTTAGGTATATAGTTTAGGACCATTACTTTTACTTTTCACGCTAACGACTCTCTTAAACTCACTATTGTTTTCAAAGATGTTTTAGAGTCCACTGAAAGGATTGTGCTGAAATTTCCTGAAAAACACAGCATGGCCCATGTGCACTATTTTGATCATAACTCAAGTTCTAGATGTCCAAATGGAGTCAAACCAAAGGAAAATGAAATCTAACATCCATATCTACAACTTTCATAAAGATACCTAAACCCAATTCGAAACAGAAAGGGGTGGAAAAATTGGTTTTCCTAAGGCTGAGAAAAGTGTACGACCGTGCACTTCAAAGTGCATGACCGTGCATTTTTAAACGCACTAAGGGGGAAATTTGATAGAGAAAAATGCACGGTGCGTGTGCCTAACATGCAAGGTTGTGCGTTTTACCCAAGATGTGCAGAATTTGCAGTTTTCCGCGCTTCCGTCTTGGGGGACCTTCCTAAACTCATCTAACTCGTCCCTAATCATCACCCTAAGGTTACCCTATCATTCCAACACCAATTTACACTCTATCTAACCGATTACACCCTTTTCATGGTCAAATCCTCAATTCAAAAACCCTAAACTAGGTTCCCTCAATTTTAATATTTCGACAGCAACATTACATCCGTTCATCACCATTCTTTCATCATAACCATCATCATAACAACACTTAAGATTAAACAACCCCACCTTTACACTCGACCTATTCCAATTAAACCAATTCTCACATGATTATTTCTTCCATTCAATTATTCTAACTTTGGTTTCCGACTTTTAAACTTACAAGGACAACAACAACCATAATCATCATTATTTCATCTCTGATTTCTCACCGTGATTCTCATTATTATTTACTCACCATATTTTCTATCATAACAACACCAAAATCACATAAATCATAACTACAATTCAACTTACAGTTATAACAACATCAAATTCACAGATTCATAACTACAGTCAATTTACAGTTATAACAACATCATTTGCACATAATCATAACTACAATCAATCTTACAATTATAACAACACAAAAGGATAAGGTATAACAATGATTCATCATAATAATAATTAAAACATCAAGGATTAAGAACCCCTCACTACCCACATGAATATACAACCCTTATTGTTGAATATAACTCCCCCTTACCTCAATAATTAGTAGAAATAGTGATTCCTGCAGTTGAATCTCTCTCTAGCTGTCTCTCTATGCCTCCTTTGCCTCCTTTCTTCTTAACCCTAGTTTCCTTCTTTTGCCTCTGCTATCTTTTCTCTGTTATGTTGTAACCCTAATTCTCTAATGTTCTCCTCTATTTATAACCATCCAATTGAGTTTGTTTCTCACTTAATCTTTTTAACAGGCTTACTATATGCACCTCTAATTTGGTTACTATTCTTTTTGTAACTACATTGCCTTGCTATTCACACCTCCCTCTGCTTAATTCATTAAAACACTACACAGGTTACTACATACACCTCCTTTTCTACCCAGTCTTACTACTGCACTATTGTTTGCACGCTATCTCTTTATTCTTGCTAAACACGCTATTTCTTCCTAAACATTATTTCCTCCATACTTATTCTCCTAATAAATATGACTAATTAAATTAATAATATCTAACAACCCAATACCAATAATAATAATAATAATAATAATAATAATAATAATAATATATAATAATAATATTAATAGTCTAATATGAAAATTGGGGTGTTACACAAGGTACAAATCAAGACTCGTGGAAAAGGGTTTCACTCAGGTTGAAGGGATTGACTACAATGAGATCTTCTCACCTTTGGTGAAGCATTGTTCCATAAGGACACTTATGGCTACCGTTAATCAGTACAACCTTGAGTTGGAGTAAATGGATGTTAAGACCGCATTCCTACATGGAGACCTTGAAGAGACAATCTACATGGATAAATTGAAAGGTTTTGTGGAGGAAGGTCTAGGTGCGTCTTTTGAAGAAATGTTTGTATGGGTTGAAACAAAGCCCAAGGCAATGGTATCGTAGGTTTGATAAGTTTATTTTGAAGACTGATTCTGTGATAAATAGGTAAGATTCTTGTGTTTACATAGTAAAGAAGGTTGAGAAAGTCATTCTCTACCTTCTAATATATGTGGATGATGTCTTAATGGAAAGCTCTAGCAAGGATGAGATAAGGAAGTTTGAACAAAAATTAAATGGTGAATTGAAGGATCTTAGTTCGACAATAGGGTTGTTGTAATTGATATAATTAGGAACCGCGAATAAGGTGAACTATTCTTGTCTCCATTGAGTTACTTGAAGAAGGTGGTGAGAATTTTAGAATGTCTAACTCTATAACCATTGTTGTAATTTTTGAGTGACTTGAAAAATGGGTAGAAATTAAAGTTTGTTCTTTGTGAGCTTGTAAGGTAATTTTCGTAACCTCTTTGTATCACTTTTATCATAGTGGGTTGGAGAGCTGCTCTCCCCCAGATGTAGGATAAATTTGTCAGAACAAGGTAAACAAATATTGATGTGTTGTTTCCTCTCTTCTTTTATTGTCTTTGGTTCATTGGTTATGTTTGTGGTGTTGCTTCACACTTATATCAATGTCTGTTTGTCGTTGTTGCTTGAAATTACTTTGCTCTTGATTACTCTTTTCTTTTACTCCACACATCTAAATATATTGTTCGAATTCACAGCGTATATATCGCCATTAAAAAAATATTAATCTATCTTGAGTTTGAGACGGAAAAGTAATGAAAATATAAAGGTCGTTCTTTTATATGTATTGCTGCTCCATCATTTTAATATCTTCATTCATGTACATAATAAAGTTTTTTTTTTTTTTTGAGGGGGTACATAAAGTTAATATTGAATATTAATTCTTTCCCTAAAATATCTATAATTTCTGGTGGGCACATCCGTAATCATGTTCAGTTTTGAGAAGAACTGTTGCTAAAGCTTCATTATATTATGTCCAAAAACCATCTTTTGTTTTTAAAAAACAAAACCATATTAGTGTATGATGTTATGATGGCATATATATATATATATATATATATATATATATATATATATATATATATATATATATATATATATATATATATATATATATATATATATATATATATATATGTATGTATAATCTAATCTATACGTGCTACTAAAGGGACATCAACTCTATCTCTAAATGAAAATGAAGGTGAGGGGATTGATATTGGCACCTTGTGCTATTATTACTACCGACTAACTAATCTTTCAAAATAAGAAGTTGCATTTGTCACATTACCACACCTACTTTGTCACAAGCCGAAAGAGACTTAACAAGGACACCGAGACCCTTATAGCATATAAAATTCAAAGATAATATAACTAATTGATAGTAATCATTAACCAGCTTTTACTCAAACAATAAAAAAGCTTCTTCTTTAATTTTCATTATCCTTTATTGGCTTTCCTACAGTCCTACATCCTTGTAAATGAAGGGAGAATATATATATATATATACACACTTAATTCCTTTAAAAAAATTATACTTAATTATTTTATTTTGAGTATATTTGGATTGGAGTATGTGAGATTTTAGTCTTTCATAATTATATTTTTATGTCAATCAATAACATCATTTATGCCTCTAAAAAAACATCTATTTCTGATTTACCAAAATTGTCCTTCTACTAGTGTTTTCAATAAAATAAAAAATTTAATTCAACTTTTATTCAAATATTTGAGATTTTTGAATAATTTAAAATACGAAATAAGTTTAAAACATTTGTGGTATACTTAGTACAATTTATAAATTTTAGAAGTAAAAACTAAACATTATAAAATTTAAAAGATTTTCTACAATATGTTCTAGTCTAGAACATAAGTCTAAGTATTCGCTTCTGAGAAGTTGTTGCCTAAGGTTTCTAAGTGTGTACTAAATGTGTGATCTTTTACCCTAAGCTAAGCTCCCCTTTTATAATGGACGCTATAGAGTTTTGATGATAACAAACACACATCACAAAAGAAGAAAAACTATGGAGACACAAGATAAAGATAAAGACTTTGAGATTGTATAGTGTAAATCATTGTAAGTATGGTCTTTATCTTTGATTTATCACTTTCAACATCTATATAACTTAGAATTCTCAGAAATTCATTTGAACTTAATCACAAATCATTTGAACGTAACACCTTGATGTTTGATTAATTGCATGATTATTATTTAAATATTAGTCTAGGGGTTCAGGGTGTTATATCATCTTCAACATTCTCAACTTCAAACCATTCGGTGTTAACTCACACACCAAGCTTAAATATCTGAGCTGCTCAACCAACTCCAACTCCTTCACCATAAGTGCCGACATGTGCTAAGACTTTCTCCTCAAAGCATCTATTACCACATTCGCCTTACCGGGGTGATAACTTAACTCAAAATCATAATCCTTCAGAAATTCCATCCACCGCCTCTGCCTCATATTCAACTCCTTCTGGTCAAACAAATACTTCAAAATCTTGTGATCGCTGAACACTTCAAACTTCGAACCAAACAAATAATGCCTCCAAATCTTAAGCGCAAACATCACTGCTGCAAATTCCAAATCATGGGTCGGATAATTCCTTTCATGCACCTTCAACTGCCTTGAAGCATACGCCACAACTTGTCCATTTTGCATAAGCACTCCGCCCAATCCCATCTTAGATGCATCACAATAAACCACAAAAGATTCCTTCGCATTCGGCAAAATCAAAACTAGCGCTATTGTAACCTCTTCTTCAACTCCAGGAAACTCTCTTCACACTTAGCATCACAAACAAACGTTTGTCCCTTACGAGCAGTGGCGGAGCCGAAAATAATTTTATGTGTGGGCCAATTATTTATTTGTGTAAATATATACTTTTATATTAGTTAACTTGAGTGACTATTAATTTTTTTTTTCTGTATGGAACATGATTTAAACAGGTGTTTTAGGGATATTTTAACATAAATATTATATAAATTCTCTTATGTTATGCATATATTTTTGTTGTCTTGGTGGCTATGAATATTTTTTGTGTCTAAGCTTGCACCGGTTCAAACGCCCTTGAAGGTTTTTTAAATATTTTTTAAAAAAAGCGCATAAGAAATAAAAAAACAACACGAGAGATTTGAACTCGAGACATTAAGATACATGTCTGCTACATTTAACCGCTGTAGCAGACTACCTTATTATGATTTCAAGTGCAACATATTATATATATAATATAACTTCATACTCTAAAATGTGTATTTATACCTTTTAAAAATTATTTTTTTAGGGCTAGGGTGGGCCTTACGAGTCAACTACGTCTGTAGTAACCGGCTAAACCCAAAAAGCTTATGATCTCGAAAACTGACTTAGGAGTCTGCCACTACAACACTGCATCAACCTTAGACGGATCAACTGCTATTCCTTCTCTAGAAATAACATGACCAAGAAAACTCACTTCATGCATCCAAAACTCGCACTTCGATAGCTTATCATACATCTTCCTCTCTCTCAAGGTATGCAACACAATCCTCAGATGCTCAACATGCTCCTCCTCTGACTTCGAATACACCAAGATATCGTTTATAAACACTGCCACAAACTGATCCAAATTAGGATGGAAAATCATATTCATGTATTCCATAAATACGCCTGGCGCATTAGTCACACCAAACGACATTACAGAATACTCATAGTGACCATACCTAGTTCGGAGCACAGTCTTTGGTACATCCTCCGACTTCACTCGTATATGGTGATATCCGAATTTCAAATCAATCTTGCTAAACACTTGCGCACCAACCAACTGATCCATCAAATCATCTATCATTGGAAGAGGATGTTTGTTCTTAATGGTCACCTTGTTCAACTGTCGATAATCCACACACAACCTCATACTACCATCCTTCTTCTTAACCAATAACAACGGCACTCCCGACGGTGAAACACTCGGCCTAATGAACTTCTTCTCCAACAACTCTTCCAACTGCTTCTTTAACTCACCCAACTCTGGTGCAAACATCTTGGAACGATTTGGGTGCGAATTGGATCGAAAAATGGTGTTGAAAATGATGTTTACGCGAAAATAGGAAAAATCAGATTTTTCCCTCCTGTCAGGCACGCATGACCCTGTGCCCCTGTGGCACGGACCGTGTGTGTGGCTCGGCACTAGACCACACGACCGTGCGCCCTCCATGTGTATGAGAACTTCATTTTTTGTGACTTTTTGAGGTATCCAACACACGTGAATGGGTCTCAAACCCCTAAACTTGATTAACAAGAGTATAATTAGGATGTATGTGAGTAATTAACTTGGACTATGTTGGAAGATAACTTAGGAATGGAAAGAGTTATAAATGTACTTGAGAATTAGTTATACTTGAAACATGTGATGAATGTGAACTTGTTAATTGATTAATGAAGCATGAATGATGATGTAACATGTTAAGGATGTATTTAAGACGTGATGAGTTAGTTGGTGACAGGTGAATGAAACCTTGTTTTTATTATGCATGAACTGTGAACTATGTGAATGAGATTAAATAAAGATGTGTGGTTATGATGATTTTGATATGTTGATGAATGATAAACGGTGATGGGGAATTGATGAATGTGATGACATGATGTCTTGAATGTTTGACTTGTTGATGTGTGACCTTATTTGATTTGATGATGCAATTGGTGTGTTGATTTGGTGATGATATGTTATATGATGGTGTGAATTATATAACGATGAGGTGTATGATTGGTGTGCATTATCGAGTCTATATGTGGATCCATGCATTCATAAGTCAGTCATATGAAAAGATGAGTATGACAGGACGAGGGGACTAATCAGTAACATACCTCTGATTACCCAATTATGAAAAGCTGAGGGATCACTCAGTAACATAACTCTGATATCCAAAACCGGTACCACATGCATGTAGAGTCGTATTAGGCGCATTGCATGAACATGATGAGTCATATGTGGTAATGTTTGGTGTGAATGTGTGCATCTATTTGGTAATTGTATATCTGATGATATTGAGGTGATGTGAACAATATATATTTGATTTGGTGATTAATTGTTGATGAAAATATGTTATGAAAGCTTTGTGATCTTGTGCTAAAGTCTTGTTGTAACCATGATTGATTATAAATACATGTGAATGTTCTATGCTTGAAACAAATTATGCTTAGATGATGATGTTGTTTTGCCTGAACTTACATGCTTTTATCATTCCTTTATGTTGAACGTATATCTTACCCTCTAGTGGCTTTTTGTCACCTACATCCTCGTGGTGTAGACATGCAGGTTAAGGATTGACTTTTCTTGTGAGTATGTTGAGGACGGCGTGATGCCTACTTGTTCTTCTTTATTTTGAGAAGTCTAGATTAGACGCTCTGATCTAGGTTTTTGGGGTTGTATTGCTTTTATTCTTGGAATTGACGTTGATGGATCTATATGATCAAGCTGTTGATATACTTATATTTTTGAGATTTTATGATGTGACCCGAGATTATATTGTTAAAGATTCTTATTTCCGATGTGATTTGTTATATATTTGATGAAGTTTTTATCAAAAGGATTTAGTATTAGATATTTGGCGAATACTAACACCTTGATGTTTGATTAATTGCATGATTTATTATTTAAATATTAGTCTCGTGGATGCACAAACAGACAAAGGACCTCAAGAACAAAGAGAATGCAATGGATAATTCTTCTTTCAACAAAGGAAAATTCAAAGACCATTCAACGAAATTATCCATATCTGGAAAAGGGCCAACATTCTTGCGCTTGAACTCTTCTCCAAAGTCTCTCAAATCCCTGCCTATAAAAGGAGTTAAAGACCATGAAGAAGATCAACAAGACTCTGCTATTTTACTGTGCCATTACTCTATCAAATCTAATAGTGCAAATCACTTAGGATTTTTGTATCAAAGTTATATCTTAGAAATCCTAGAGTTGTAAGAGAGTATGTTCATTTGTTCATTATACACTACCAATTGTTATATCAAGTGTAGAACAAATTTGAAGTCTCAGCTTGTGAAGCTTGAGTGTATAAGTCTCCTGGTGAAACCTTGATCAACTAGAAGTCTCTTAGGTGTGTCCTTAGAGCATTAGAAGTCTCTTGCCTGCGTGCTTGAGCAAGGAAGTCTTTAGGAGAGTCCTAGAGCAGGAAGTCTTAAGCAGGTGCACTTAAACAAAGGAAGTCTTTAGGAAGAGTCCTAGAGCAGGAAGTCTTGAGCAGGTGTGCTTGAGCATAAGAAGTCTCTTGGAAGAGTCCTTGAGCAATTTGTAATCCAGAGTGATTATAGTGAAATCCCTTGGAAGTGCAAGGGGGCTGGACTACTCCTGTGTTATAGGAGGAACCATTATAAAATTGTTTTGTGTCTGCTTTCTCTCTCTTTCTCTCTCTCTCTCTCTCTCTCTCTCTCTCTCTCTCTCTCTATCTCTCTCTGTCTTTATCTTTGTGTTTCTGTACTATATCTGTTGCACTTAGACTCTGTTTGAGAATTTGTATACCACAGATTCTGAACAGCTTTTTAACACTAAGAAAAAGAAACCAAGAAAAAAGGCAACACAATTCAACCCCCCTTCTTGTGTTTTTCTCAACTTCATGCATGAGGTAAAGCATCCACCAGAATCCCTCTCACTCTGTGGTGCTTTCTGTTGATCTTCTTCTGAGTGGTTGTCAGCTTCTTCATGTCTGCCATTATTCCTTCTTCATCAACCTCAAAGTTGATTCCATCTTCAATGATATCCCAAAGTTCATCATCAACTCCTATGATGTGACTATACATTTTGCTCTTCCACCATGAAAATTGTGTAGCATCTCCATTATAGGATGGAGGTTTGACAGAATAACTGTTTTTATCATAGGTGGAGGTGTTGTTGACATCATGAGTGGAGTTTTCACTAACAGAAGACATGTTTTTCTCTCTGGATCTTTTTCAGTGGCACAATTAAGTGACAGGGCATAAACCGTACTATGATACTAACTAAAGGTGAGAAAAACACATGAAGGGGTGGTTGAATTTGCTGGCTTTTTCTGGTTCCTTTTTATGTGTGTTAAAAAGTTGTTCAGAATCTGAGGTATACAGATTCTGATACAGAGTCTGTGTGCAGCGGATAAAGTACATAAACACAAAGATAAAGACACAGAGAGAGAGAGAGAGAAGGCAGACACAAAGCAATTTTATACTGGTTCCTCCCACAACACGTGAGTATTTCTGTCCCCTTGCACTTCCAAGGGATATCACTTTAATCACTACTGATTATAAATTGCTCAAGGACTCTTCCAAGAGACTTCCTATGCTTAAGCACACCTGCTCAAGACTTCCTTGCTCTAATACTCTTCCTAAAGACTTCCATTGCTTAAGCACAACTGCTGAAGACTTCCCTGCTATAGGACTCTTCCTAAAGACTTACAAATGATCAAGCACGCTGTGCGCACCTCGTTTTTTTCCTCGGGAAAAAGACGCGCAAATCCTCCGAGGACGTCCTCGAACGCTCAGAGGGCCTTTGTGAAGCCGCCACCAAAGTTTTTGTGTAAAGGGAACGTTGATAAACCCTTAAGTTTTTTTTTTGTTTAAAGGGAAACGATAATAAAACCCTTTGACGATGAGGATAAGGATTTGGTCATCGCAACCATTGTCGGGTTCGGGAGTCGATTACGCAAGGGGAAGGTATTAGCACCCCTCACGTCCGTTGTACTCAACGGGAACCTTCTATTTGGTTAAAGCTTGAATTGTTTTTTTTTTATACTTTGCGTGCATGTTCATTTATGTTAAAAATATAATAAAGGGGGGAAAAGAGATAAAAACAAACGAAAAAGAAAAAAAAAGTTTTTATTATTGTGCTTGACAAGATGTCGATCTTGCTCCTACGTATCTCCCGGTAGTCGGAGAATTCAAAGCATACGTAGTTCTTTGGTAGAAAAACGTATATGTGTTGGTTGATTTTAATTGGACGATGTTTTAACCGAATTCTTGCGATTAAACGTAGCTTGTATGCTCGCACTTGGAGACTTATTAAGCGTTCGTTCGCGAATCACATTAGAATTGTTAAAAGGTACGTCTGTTAGGGTAGAGGGTTGAATTGGTCGCTATGGGACCAAGAGAGGTACAATGGACTCATATAAGTCAAACATTGACCGAGTGGACTCCGAAGAGTCGGGCGATTGTTCGATTGATCCACTGAGATCAAGAACGGGTACAATGGACTCGGACGAGTCGAACATTGACCGAGTGGACTCTAACGAGTCGAGGGGTTGAGTCTAATGGCCAACGGGGGACCAAAAGGCCTGGATTGACCACAAGGGGCCAAGATTTGGTTTGGTTAGGGTTGTACATATTAAAAAAGGGAATGACGATTGTCCGAGCGACGAGACATACGTCACGCATTCGTACAATCGGGGCGATGGAGAGACATACGTCACACCATCCCTTTTTCATTCATGTTTTTGGATTGAATTCTTTAGAAATCCCAAGGTATGTCAAAACATATGGTTTGAAAACCCAAAAATGGGAAGGTTTAGCAAGTTTGCTAAAAACGCGCAAGTTCGTCTCATTTTGCGAAAATGCGAACGTAAAACGGTGTATGTTCATCTTTGAGTTTTGAACATCATGAACAATATTCATTGTTCAAGTTTAGATTGAAATGATGAACATAGCTTGTTTGTTCATGTGGTTTTGAGAATTTGGGAACATAACTTGCTTTGCAAGTTACCCACAAAATGGTTATACGAACTTGTGATTTTGCCAAAATTATGCAAAAACCTTGTTATGGTTTGAAGAACATGGGTTTAAAAACTCTTAGGTTCTGAGCTCTGGGGCTAGAACCTCAAAAATTGGTTGGTTTGATACAAAAACTCAGGTTCTGAGTTCTGTCATGGTCGCACTGCGACCATGACTTCGCACTGCGAAGCATGCGAAATTTTGGGTTCAGAAGCTGTTTCTGAACTTTTGTTCAGAAACAACTTCTGAACACACTCAAGACCTTATAGATGGGTGAAAAACTTTGAGTTTTTGGGGTGAAAAAGGTTGGACAAACCAGTTTTGATGTTTTGAAAACCTTGGGATTTCTTTGAAATTCAAAAAGGGTTTTTTAGGATCAAAAGGTTTTGAGCCAAAATGGCTATGCAAACACAATTGAAAATGCAAGATAAAGAGCTTAGTAACTTACAGAACTCCTTAGCAAAGCTCCAGCTGCACTTGGTTTGATTTGGTTGAAGGCTTGTGCAAGAGGTTTGAGTATTTGTGATGGTTTTGGAACTTTGTAATGCTTTGTGTGGATTGGTTTTTTTTCTGGTTGTTTGGGGAGATTTGTAGGTTGAAATGAGTAGAGTTTCTGCTCTTTGAATGATGTGTTAACTGTGTTTGTTCCTTTGGGCATTGCCTTCTATTTATAGGCCAAAATCAAATCTTTGTCATCATTACACAATCCCAAAATTCAGCTGATTTGTGGCCAAGATCAAGCTGAATCCCTTTGCATTAAATGCTAATGGATAGAGGCAACCCTGCCTTGTACCAAGGGGCAAGATCCAGCTTGATTTCAGCCACAAATTCAACCAATTCTAGAAGGTAATGATGAAGAACAAAGCTGATTTGCAATTGGCTAATGCTTGGGGATCAATCCTTGCAATCTCAATGGTTGGTCAATAAAAACGTGCACTGTGATGTGCAGAGATTGAGGGATGAAAAGGCTAAAATTGGCTGGTGTGAGAGGGTGAAAAGCTGCTGCAAAACAGAGTAGGCACTCATGGCTTTTCAAGTGAGAAATCCAGCTGGTTTGACTGGTTTTTGGGGCAGCAAGCAGGAGGAAAGTCCTCAAGCAGGTGGCTGGCAACCTTGTGGTGGTTAGCAGGTCACCTGGGAGGTACTAGAGCTGCCCAAGGGCAAGCCCACTTGCTTGTCACATGCTAGGTTGGAAGAAAAAGCTTCCAACCTTGGCATTAATGGCAAGTCCTTCAACTCTGGCTTTGCTTGGCCCAATTAGCCATGAATGCTACTTAAAATAATTATGGAAATAATATGCAACAAATTCTGGAATTAAATCCAAGAAACCAAAAATCTGCAGAAAAATCGCAGACTTCGCAGTGCGAAGTGGGCTTCGCATTGCGAAGTCCTCAATTTTGAAATGTTGACTTTTCTGTTGACTTTTGTTGACTTTTGACTTTTTCCCCTCTTTGATTTTTTTTGATTTTTTTTGGTTTTAAAATGCGTAGGACAAAATTAGGGTACTACAGCTGCCCTTACTTAATTGTGTCTTCGCATAGAGTACGTGAGTGCCGAGGGCATCTCATGAACTCTTTGCGGAGATCAATTAAGTAAAAAGAAGGACCCGAATTTTGTCCTTCGCGAAATGCAAATGTAAGGGTTGGTAGGGGTTGATCGTATCCAGCCGCTAACACTGGAGGTAGATCCACTGGGGGATGAAGGTAATCTTATCTAGGCACTGCTTCTAGAGGTCGATTCCTGAGGGTGGTGATTTACTCTAGGATGTCACTAGAGGTGGAACATTGAGGTAGGTGATCTTGTCTAGGTACTGCTTCTAGAGATCGATACCTAAGATGGAGGTTTACTCTAGGTACTGCTTCTAGAGGTGGAACAATGAGGTAGGTGATCTTATCTAGGTACTGCTTCTAGAGGTCGATACCTAAGCTAGGTGATCTTATTCAGGTACTGCTTCTGAATGTCGATTCCTAACGAGCTGTGATCTTATTCAGCCGCTAACACTGAAGGTCGATACACTGGGGGAGGTGATCTACTCTAGGTATTGCTTCTAGAGGTCGATACCTAAGCTAGGTGATCTTATTCAGGTACTGCTTCTGAATATCGATTCCTAACGAGCTGCGGTCTTACCCTAAATAGGTGCCCCTGGTTGAATGTTGATGGATGCTGGTGAATATGTGATACTTGCTGGAGAATCCTTGTTAAGGATGCATGCTTTATGGAATGAAATGCATATGTATGAATGGTTTTAAATATGCATGCATGAATAAAATGATGTTGGTTGGGTGCCGAGCAGAGTCGGTCTTTGTTTGTGGTTGTGTTCATGACAGTTGGGCTCTCTTTTTGTGTTTTGTTTGTTTTTTTTGGTTGGTCGGTTTGGAAGGACAAGGTCCTTTGCCTACATACCCAAATGGGATCAAAACCGGTGTAGTTCGAGCCTAAGCCCGAAAATTTGTGTTTTTTTGGTTGGTCGGTTTGGAAGGACAAGGTCCTTTGCCTACATACCCAAATGGGATCAAAACCGGTGTAGTTCGAGCCTAAGCCCGAAAATTTGTGTTTTTTTTGGTTGGTCGGTTTGGAAGGACAAGGTCCTTTGCCTACATACCCAAATGGGATCAAAACCGGTGTAGTTCGAGCCTAAGCCCGAAAATTTGTGTTTTTTGGTTGGTCGGTTTGGAAGGACAAGGTCCTTTGCCTACATACCCAAATGGGATCAAAACCGGTGTAGTTCGAGCCTAAGCCCGAAAATTTGTGTGGGTTTGCCAATAATGATTGGACTTTTGTTTGGGGTTGAGACTCCCTGGGGGATGTCAATAAAAATTGTTTTATTGTGGGCCAATGAATATTGGGCTTTGGTTTGTTGTGCTTGACAAGATGATGATCTTGCTCCTACGTATCTCCTGGTGGGATGGAGAATTCAAAGCTTACGTAGTTCTTTGGTTTGCCAATGAATATTGGACTTTGGTTTGATTGGTGTGATCTCACTGGGGATATAAGGATCATTTTGGAAGCATGATCGATATCCGGCCTTAGTGGATGAAAAAGAAGTATGGGGGTGAGCTTAATTTGGGGAAATTTGTTCATCCGACCCTCGGGATCTTTGCGTTTTACGCGCCGTGAGCTACGCACTTGTTTCTGCTGAAGAGCATGAGTCTTAAAATGACTGATGCAAAGCTTCAAGTTTTGAGTCCTCTGATGCAATACCGGGGACCAACGAAATTCTTTCGACATTTAACGTCCAAGTAAAAAAACACACATTTTTTGTTTTTTTTTTTTTTATGTTATTCCCATATTTCAATGCATTATTTATCATGAATAAAAACACATTTTATGAGCAAATAAGGACGCATAACAATGAAAAGGTTTTAAAATGACTTTGATTCAACGAAACTTAGTCCCTTGTATGGGTAACTATTCGTGAAAATGTAATCCCTATAAGAGGTGATTACTGAGATAGGGAGAAAAGAAGAAACAAAAAGACAAATGGAAATTTGCTTGGGTTTCACGTGCTACTTTCCCTATGACTTCGAAATAATTTGTTTTGATAGATGATAATGAGGTTGACTCTTTCCCTCTTGAATTCTGTCCGGACCTCACGTGCCGCAGTCTTTTTTGCCCTTTTTTTTTTTTTGAAACCCCTAACTTTTACCTGGACCGCTCTTTCGAGTTTTCAGTCCACTGGGGTATATTTCCTTTTTTGATGTCCTTAATTTTTGCCTAGACCGCCTTTTCAGGTTTTCGATCTACCAGGACGCTCTCTATTGCCTAAACCGCCCTTTCGGGTTTTCGATTTAGCGAGCTCTTTTCTTTTTGGCATAATATATTTTTTTTGACCGCGCCGGAGTTTATTGATAGGGCGATCCTTGTGGATGGGTAATACCTTTTTTCCAAGCATTAAGTCTCCTTCTCTAAATTCTCGAGAGCGAACTTTCTTGTTGAACTGTTCATGCCACAATGCTGTGAGGTGTTTCTCTTTTATGGGGTTTAGTTGGTCAAACCTTGTTTGTGTTTGGGTGCTTGGATGACAAGCATGGTTGGGCTTTTTATGAGGGGATGCCGAGCAAGGTCGGGCTTTTATGATGGGATGCCGAGCAAGGTCGGGCTTTTGTTTTGGGATGCCGAGCAAGGTCGGGCTTTTGTTTTTTTTTTGGATGGGAATGGCTTCCGAGCAAGGTCGGGCTTTTGTGATTGGCTTCCGAGCAAGGTCGGGCTTTTGATGGGCTTCCGAGCAAGGTCGGGCTTTTGTGATTGGCTTCCGAGCAAGGTCGGTTTTTTGTGATTTTGGATGCCGAGCAAGGTCGGGCTTTGTTTTTTTTTGGCTTCCGAGCAAGGTCGGGCTTGTTTTGGATGGGAATGCCAATGAAAATTGGGCTTTTATTGGAAATGGGGTTTGTGATCGCCAATGGAAGTTGGGCTTTTTGTTTGGCAATTATGTGTGCCAATGAAAATTGGTCTTTTGTTGGAGATGTGAGGAATGCCAATGATGACTTGGCTTTTTGTGTTTGGGGATGCCAATAAAAATTGGGCTTTGTTTGTTTGGGGATGCCAATAAAAATTGGGCTTTGTTTTTTTTTGGAAATTGGTGATGTGAGGAATGCCAATGACGACTTGGCTTTTTGTGGGAAATTGTGGGGAGTGCCGTAACGGCAAATGGTTTCTTTTTTGATGAATTGGGCGACCACTTGTTTGGTCATGTTTGCATAGGTAGCTGCTTCGACCCTTTTGGTGAAACAGTTGATGGCAGCTAGTATGAACTGGTGCCCTTTTGAAGCCTTTGGCTCAATCATTCCGAACATGTCTATGCCCCACATAGAGAAAGGTTAGGGTGATGTCATGACATTCAGAGGTGTTTGTGGTATGTGCCCCTTGTCGGCGTTAATTTGGCATTTGTGATATGTCTTGGCATGGGTTTGGAAGGACTCCTCATGGATTTCTTTGGTGAGCATGACTGCTTCATGTTTATCCACATATCTGAGTAAGACCATAACTTCTCTTTATAGAGTGTGCCCCGACAGAGGGAAAATTGTAGTGCCATTCTTTTGAGGGCTCTCTTGGTGAGGTTGTATTACCCTATCCTCTTGATCCCCAAGTCTGGACAATCCTTCAGGAGGTTCAAAATCGTCCTTATTATCATCTTCCGTTTGGTTAATTTGGAGATTGAAGTCAAAAGGGATCGTAGCAGTGTTATTTTTTGGTGATGATGATTTTTTTTTTGTAGGGTTGCGCAAATTTATTTAAGAACGAAAGAAAAACGAACTCTTTTGAAAATAAACTGCAAACTTATTAATGACGGAAATGATTTGAAATATGGGGGTCCCATAAAATTAATCATTTGCCTTGGGAAGAGCAAAATGATTTGATTTTTTTTTTTGAAAAACAAGATAAATTACTTGGACAAAAAAATGATTTCCAGAATTTCGATGGCCTTCCGGTTTGCTCGGATCTCATCCGAAACGCTACTGTACACCGGGTCGGGTATTTCCTTTTTTTGGTGTTTGGTGAGGGAATGATGTGAGGGTTCCTCTTTGAAATGCATGAAAATGCATGTGAATGTATGAATGCAATGAGTATGCAAAAATATGCCCCTTTTTTATGCAAAAATTTTTCATGAATGCAAATGGATGATATGCAGGGGTTTGGGTATATGAACGTTCAGAACTTCCCCCCATCCTCACATGTAGGCTCTAAAAGGATGAAATTTCCTAAGAAGAGGTCCTTAGAATCATAGACCTCACATGGAATTAGGGTTGTCTATGGACATACGTCGACATGACTTCAATTAATTCCACGTGAAAATCTCATCTAAGCGGGGTTGGGCATCCTACCTCACGGACATACGTCAACGCGGGCTTCCGCACACAACCTCCTTCTAACATAGTTTTTTCCTCAAGCTCGGGTAGAGAGCCTCACACGTCCGGCATTAACCCGAACAATGTGGAGTAACCTCACTCAAGTAACCCCCGCATTTGATATATATATGATATGAATATAAAGCAAAAAATAAAGCAAATATAAACATAAAGCATAAATATGACATGTATGAATAAAATAATAGGTGTGGCACGCAAAGAAAATAAAACAATTGGCTTTAGACCAAACAGGTTAGGCTTGACTCACTAGTGGGAACAGGGTCCCCAGTGAAGTCGCCAGCTGTGCGCACCTCGTTTTTTTCCTCGGGAAAAAGACGCGCAAATCCTCCGAGGACGTCCTCGAACGCTCAGAGGGCCTTTGTGAAGCCGCCACCAAAGTTTTTGTGTAAAGGGAACGTTGATAAACCCTTAAGTTTTTTTTTGTTTAAAGGGAAACGATAATAAAACCCTTTGACGATGAGGATAAGGATTTGGTCATCGCAACCATTGTCGGGTTCGGGAGTCGATTACGCAAGGGGAAGGTATTAGCACCCCTCACGTCCGTTGTACTCAACGGGAACCTTCTATTTGGTTAAAGCTTGAATTGTTTTTTTTTATACTTTGCGTGCATGTTCATTTATGTTAAAAATATAATAAAGGGGGGAAAAGAGATAAAAACAAACGAAAAAGAAAAAAAAAGTTTTTATTATTGTGCTTGACAAGATGTCGATCTTGCTCCTACGTATCTCCCGGTAGTCGGAGAATTCAAAGCATACGTAGTTCTTTGGTAGAAAAACGTATATGTGTTGGTTGATTTTAATTGGACGATGTTTTAACCGAATTCTTGCGATTAAACGTAGCTTGTATGCTCGCACTTGGAGACTTATTAAGCGTTCGTTCGCGAATCACATTAGAATTGTTAAAAGGTACGTCCGTTAGGGTAGAGGGTTGAATTGGTCGCTATGGGACCAAGAGAGGTACAATGGACTCATATAAGTCAAACATTGACCGAGTGGACTCCGAAGAGTCGGGCGATTGTTCGATTGATCCACTGAGATCAAGAACGGGTACAATGGACTCGGACGAGTCGAACATTGACCGAGTGGACTCTAACGAGTCGAGGGGTTGAGTCTAATGGCCAACGGGGGACCAAAAGGCCTGGATTGACCACAAGGGGCCAAGATTTGGTTTGGTTAGGGTTGTACATATTAAAAAAGGGAATGACGATTGTCCGAGCGACGAGACATACGTCACGCATTCGTACAATCGGGGCGATGGAGAGACATACGTCACACCATCCCTTTTTCATTCATGTTTTTGGATTGAATTCTTTAGAAATCCCAAGGTATGTCAAAACATATGGTTTGAAAACCCAAAAATGGGAAGGTTTAGCAAGTTTGCTAAAAACGCGCAAGTTCGTCTCATTTTGCGAAAATGCGAACGTAAAACGGTGTATGTTCATCTTTGAGTTTTGAACATCATGAACAATATTCATTGTTCAAGTTTAGATTGAAATGATGAACATAGCTTGTTTGTTCATGTGGTTTTGAGAATTTGGGAACATAACTTGCTTTGCAAGTTACCCACAAAATGGTTATACGAACTTGTGATTTTGCCAAAATTATGCAAAAACCTTGTTATGGTTTGAAGAACATGGGTTTAAAAACTCTTAGGTTCTGAGCTCTGGGGCTAGAACCTCAAAAATTGGTTGGTTTGATACAAAAACTCAGGTTCTGAGTTCTGTCATGGTCGCACTGCGACCATGACTTCGCACTGCGAAGCATGCGAAATTTTGGGTTCAGAAGCTGTTTCTGAACTTTTGTTCAGAAACAACTTCTGAACACACTCAAGACCTTATAGATGGGTGAAAAACTTTGAGTTTTTGGGGTGAAAAAGGTTGGACAAACCAGTTTTGATGTTTTGAAAACCTTGGGATTTCTTTGAAATTCAAAAAGGGTTTTTTAGGATCAAAAGGTTTTGAGCCAAAATGGCTATGCAAACACAATTGAAAATGCAAGATAAAGAGCTTAGTAACTTACAGAACTCCTTAGCAAAGCTCCAGCTGCACTTGGTTTGATTTGGTTGAAGGCTTGTGCAAGAGGTTTGAGTATTTGTGATGGTTTTGGAACTTTGTAATGCTTTGTGTGGATTGGTTTTTTTTCTGGTTGTTTGGGGAGATTTGTAGGTTGAAATGAGTAGAGTTTCTGCTCTTTGAATGCTGTGTTAACTGTGTTTGTTCCTTTGGGCATTGCCTTCTATTTATAGGCCAAAATCAAATCTTTGTCATCATTACACAATCCCAAAATTCAGCTGATTTGTGGCCAAGATCAAGCTGAATCCCTTTGCATTAAATGCTAATGGATAGAGGCAACCCTGCCTTGTACCAAGGGGCAAGATCCAGCTTGATTTCAGCCACAAATTCAACCAATTCTAGAAGGTAATGATGAAGAACAAAGCTGATTTGCAATTGGCTAATGCTTGGGGATCAATCCTTGCAATCTCAATGGTTGGTCAATAAAAACGTGCACTGTGATGTGCAGAGATTGAGGGATGAAAAGGCTAAAATTGGCTGGTGTGAGAGGGTGAAAAGCTGCTGCAAAACAGAGTAGGCACTCATGGCTTTTCAAGTGAGAAATCCAGCTGGTTTGACTGGTTTTTGGGGCAGCAAGCAGGAGGAAAGTCCTCAAGCAGGTGGCTGGCAACCTTGTGGTGGTTAGCAGGTCACCTGGGAGGTACTAGAGCTGCCCAAGGGCAAGCCCACTTGCTTGTCACATGCTAGGTTGGAAGAAAAAGCTTCCAACCTTGGCATTAATGGCAAGTCCTTCAACTCTGGCTTTGCTTGGCCCAATTAGCCATGAATGCTACTTAAAATAATTATGGAAATAATATGCAACAAATTCTGGAATTAAATCCAAGAAACCAAAAATCTGCAGAAAAATCGCAGACTTCGCAGTGCGAAGTGGGCTTCGCATTGCGAAGTCCTCAATTTTGAAATGTTGACTTTTCTGTTGACTTTTGTTGACTTTTGACTTTTTCCCCTCTTTGATTTTTTTTTGATTTTTTTTGGTTTTAAAATGCGTAGGACAAAATTAGGGTACTACACACGCATGCAAGAGACTTCCAATGCTCTAAGGACACACCTAATAGACTTTTAATGCTCAAGGTTTCACCAGGAGACTTTTACGCTCAAGCTTTACAAGCGAGACACTTCTAATTTGTTCTTACACTTGATTTAACAATGGTAGTGTATAATGAACAAATGAACATACTCTTTTACAACTCTAGGATTTCTAATATATAAACTTTGATATAAAAATCTTAAGTTTTTACGCTATCATATTTGACAGAGTAATGGCACAGTAAAAATAGTAGAGTCTTGTTAATCTTCTTTATGGTCTTCAGCTCCTTTTATAGACGTTCGAGAAGAGTGCCAGTGCAAATAGAGTCGTTGAGAAGCTTCAATCAAGAATGTTGGCTCTTTGCCAGATATGGATAATTCCATTGAATAGTCTTTTGAATTTCATTTGCTGAAGAAGAATTATCTGTTGCATTCTTTTTATTCTTGAGGACCTTTGTCTGTTTATGCACGTAAATAGAAGAAGACAAAAGAACTGTACTTATCAGATCCTTGGTAGGGACAATTCATAGAAGAAGACAAAACCTACGTGGATTCTTGGTCCCTCAGGATTTTCTCAAATCTGAGTGGTCATCCAAGTCTGTGGTCTGCTTCTGAGTCTGATGACCTTCACAAAATTTATTGAGGTAACTCTCCAGCTTCTGTGTGGTATCTGTCTTCTTAGGACGTTGACTTTTGGTTGACCTTCCTTCATATTTTCTACCATAGTCTTCTTAGCTTCTCTTCGTCCTTTTGGTGCTCTTCATATGTTCATCCTTTAATGATAGATTCTATCTTTGATTCTGCACACTTGAACATATGTCAGTATTCCAATTATTCTTCAATACTTTGTTATCATCAAAACCTTATAGGAGTTGTACAAGGCCCTTCTTGTTCCAACAAATGCAACATGAAATCCCACTTTTGTAATCATTGTTACCTCTTAAACCAATTGCAAGCTTGAAAACTCCCATCTCCTCTCAGCCAAACCACTATAACACCCTATACCCCGAGACAAATATTTAAACAATAAATTATGCAATTATTATACATCAAGGTGTTACAATACGCCAAACATCTCATACTAATTCCTCAATATAAAAATTTCTTCAATATATAATAGATCACATCGGAAATAAAATCTAACTGAACATATCTCAATGTCATGTCTCAGATCATAACATAAAATCTCAAATATAACATCATCTCAACAGTTTGATCATATAGATCCATCAACATCAAATCAAAAGGAAATAATACAATCCCAAAATCCTATATCAGAGCATCTAATCTAGATTGCTCAAAAGCAGTAAAAAGAGTAGGCATCACGCCATCCTCAGCATACTCACAAGCACAGCTAGTCCTCAACCTGCACGTCTACACCACGAGGATGCATGCGACAAAAAATCCACTGGAGGGTAAGATATACGTTCAACATAAAGGAATTATGAATGCATGTTAGTTCAGGCAAACAACATCATCATCATCATCATCATATAATTATACATCATACTAAGCCTGGTTATATTTATCAAACATGCATAACGTCATTACCAACTGATTAAAAGCATGGTTATCACGATACTTAGAAACAAAATCCATAAAGTATACATAACATATTCTCATCAATAATTGATCACCAAATCAAATACATATTAATCGCATCACATCAATGAATAAGGCACCAAGTCAATATATATCAATCTCATCTTCTAACATTCATCAATTACATAATTACCAAATAGATGCACAAGTTCACGCCAAAACATTGCCACATACGACTCATCATGTTCATGCAATGCGCATAAAACGACTCTGCATGTGTCATACCCCAATTTTTGACCTAAATTTTCTTTTTTTACTCGCGAAATTTTTCGTCGTCTCGAACGAAATTTCGGCAAAGAGGTATTTTAAAATACCTCATTTTTTTAATTTCATTTGGGTTCGTTTTTTGTTTTTATTATTATTTTTATCTTTATTTTTATTCTTTTAAATATTTTTATTGTTATTTTATTTAGCATTTTTTATTGTTTATTCTTTTTTCTTCTTTTTTTTACTAGTTACCTTTTTTAATTTTTACAGTCTGACCTTTGCGGAGAAGACTTTTGTCAGAAACTTAATGTGTTTTAATTTGTCACTTAACTGCCATTCATTGATCATTATGGTCAGTGATGGCAAATCAAGTGTATTTAGACAGTCTGCTAACATAACAGGGGGGCTAATTCCATCAGTAACCGAAAAGAAAAACCATAGACACAGTCAGTAACCAGGAACCGAAAAAACCACAGTCACAATCAGTCATCAGAAGCCACCACGCAACCAAACAACCACAAGCCACCACTAAACCAAACCAGAACCACCACAATCATACAAATCAGAACGACAAATCCGCAAACCGTACCCAAATCCGAAACACAAAATCATTTAATCCAAACACCACCCAAATCCAAATCGGCCCAGCCACCACCAAATCATAACCAGAACCACAAAATCATACCACAAACAAGTCACAAACCCAAATCACTAACACCATTCGGCCAAACCTCACTAGCCCACATATACCTTTTGGCCAAGCCAAAAGACAACACAACCAAACCAAAAGTTCCACCAAGGTAGTTCCTTTTTTTAAAAAAAAAAATTAGATCTAGAGTTTCTTTCGAAAATTTCAAAGAAAATAGGTTTAGTTCCGAAGAGAGGAAAGAAAAAGGGGTTTGAAAACGTTTTTTTTTTAAAAAAAGGAGAGTTCTAGAACTCCAGCGCGGCGGCGCCGCCCTTTAGACTTGCCGACCACCGCGCCAAAAATTTGCTCCGGTCGGGTGAGTGAAGAGGGAAAAAAGAAGGGAGAGAAGAGGATAAGACGAGAAGAAAAAGAAATATTTTGAGAAATGATTTTAAAACCGGCCCATTGGTGTTTATAAAAGCTGAACCGGTCCGGTTCTCTCGAACCGGACCAGTCTGGTTTTTTTTTTCTCTTCTTCAACCTTAAGCCCACGTGGCCCACTTCTCTCTTCCCCTTCCTGATTTTTTTCTTACTCTTTACACCCCCTTTCTGCTCATAGAACCCCCCTTTTCCTTCTTATTTCTCTTTTTATTTTCTTTATCATTTCTTGCATTTTATTTTTTTAATTCCTTATTTATTTTCATGCATTTTATTTCATTGCATTTATCTTACAGTATTTCATGCATTTTTTTTATTTATTTTTCTTTTATTTCATGCATTTTATTTTTATCATTTTAGTTTCATTCGTCATTTTATTTATTTTCATTTGTGCTATTAGAATGTATCTTATGGCCAATGTAAATCATAAATGAGAAGAATCAAGCATGTGTATTTATTTTCTTTATTTATTTCGCTTTACGTCAAAAACACAAAAAATGCAAAAAATATTAGGTTAGTTTAATTTCCAAAGGATTTCGTGGTGATCCAACGTCACCACGGAAATTCCTCGCGTTTAGCTCTTAGTTATGTTTTGTTAGTCTCAGTTAATTATTAAAAAAAAAACGAAAAACATGCAAATAAGACAAAACTAAAAAAAAAAATTTTCTTAAACAAACCTTGATTTTCAATCAAATGCCCATTTTTCTCTTTTATTTTCTTAAATAACCATTAATCCATTTTAATAACATTTAAATCATTTTCCAAAAATAAAAAACACAAAACAATCTCATTTTTGCCACTTGGCCTTTATTTTATCTTTAAAACCTTTTTAAAACTAATAAAAATACAAAACAAATCAATCGGCATTTTTACCCCGAACTACGAGGTTTTGATTCCTCACGGGTACGTAGGCAAAGGACCTTGTCCTTCCAAATCATAAAAAATAAAAAAAAAAAAAAACATTTTCTTTTCCTTCCTCACTACTCTAAGTCATTCTTTTCTTTTAAAAAATTTATAAGCAAGTTATAGCCAAAATAAATAAATAAAATCAAGAGGTTCTCGTAGTGTACTATGAACGTTTAGGGTGCTAACACCTTCCCTAAACGTAACTAACCCCCGAACCCTAAATCTTTAAAAATGTGGTAATTTAGAACTTTTTCCCCTTTGCTTTCGAAAAATTAAAAGTTCAGTCGTGAAATAAAATTAGTGAGTCAATGCTAATCAAATGCTTGATCTCCGAAAATCACTGCGACAGAATTGGCGAATTCACAGGGGACTACCCTAAGAGGGTTGAGCCTAACTTGAATTTATTTAATTATTTTGTGCTATAACTTGCTTAAAATAAAAATAAGAGTGTAAGTATGTGCCTATGTGTTTTCTTTCTTTTGCGTGAGTGGTGAGATAAGTCCTACATCCGGACTTGAGGGAAATCATAAGATAGGATGGTGGTATAATCAAAGTGTCATACCAGGAGTAGTCTTGGGTTTTGGTACATGTGATATAACCCCACTCAATGGAGGTCTCTTAAGGGTAATACTATGTCGACATGAGTAGTCATGTTTGACATTGTTATTTTTAAGTGGCCTATGAAGTTGAGGACCTTTAGAGTTACCTTTAACCCATCTTGGCCTTTTAGGACGTAGTGCGGTGGCTAATCAAGAGTAGTCTTGAATTGGTTGATACACGATACTACACTCAAATGAGACTTTCCTACGAACGTCGTTGGACCGGGAGTAGTCCCGTAATCCGACAATATTCGGAAGTGGTCAATGACTTTGGGAACTTGGTAGAACCCATGATACAGGTACATATGAATCCATAGTACTTACCAAATGGCGTGTTTAACTTTGACTCCAACATTTTGGATTTAACCTCACCATGATTTCTCCGCTCTTTAGCATAATCATGCATACATGCATTCATTCATAAACATTTTTTCATCAAGTATCGAAGGACTTAGACAAGTTTTGTTGTAAACATCGTAGGAATGAACTTCACAAAGAGGAACACTCAGAAGTATAACTCCAAAAGCCCGGATTTGACAAACTTAAGGAAGCTAGGATCTTTAGTGACTAGTCCGGAGGACTTTTCAAGCTCGTTATGGGAGATCACTTGGCATCCTCGAGTTTGAAATATTGGGGCTTTTTCAAGATTTCTATTGATAAACTTTTGAGCATATCCCTTGGCTTTGTTCCTAAAAAGGGGGATCATTTGTAATATTTTATTACTAAATGAATTTTTAAACTATGATGTTTACAATTACTTCGACAAGTCCTTCGATAACAAACCCTTCTTTTTTGCATAAGCATAATCATGCATCATACTGCATTCATAGTTTCCAAATCGAGTCTCATCCTTTGTTTCATCACAAAAAGGTCAATCTGCCGTAGTCAAAGAAAGTGGCCCGGCGCATTCATTACAAACCCACTCGCACCTACAACACTCGTGCTGTAACACCCATATAGAGATTGCCTAGGATCTCTTACGAGTATTTAAAATTTCGTACCGGATACATTAAATACAATACAGAAGATAGGTAATGATTATACAATGCATAAGTTTATCATACAACTCATTATCCGATACAAAACATTCTTCATAATATACATCATGATACATCATTCTTATACAAATGTCCATATAATAAAACGTAAGCAGCACGATCAATCCATAGCCTTCTCTTTACCTTTACGACGTGCTACCTGCGAAGAACCTGCACCAGAAGGAAAGGGATGAGACATAACGTCTCAGTGAGCTCCTACCCTACCCACTGTTGGCAACCACGGGGGTAACCTAGGGTCGCCGTGCCTACTCTTGGCAATCTTGGGGATACCTACGATCGCCATCATTCTTTGCTTTTATCGCGATCAAGGGGAACCTAGGATCGCTTCATTGTCTTATCTCATGCATTTCATATTCCATTCTTAATCTTAGACTCATACGGAGTGATCTTGGGGACATCCTATGATCACATCTCGTTCACTAGGAACTAATCATCATATCTCGTATTACATATATATAGCATACACATACGTCTCTCGTGTCTTAAGTTAGCAGTTAGGGTTGAACAAACATAACATTATCTTGGTTCGTTTTACGGAGTGCATCCGGGTGGAGTAACCCCGAAGTACATCTCCCATCATACCGGTGAAATTCCTATCATATCAGGCTAATACCGGACTCCTCTTATCTTTGCGTAGGCAACCCTTTCGGTGAAGCCCCATCCGGCATAATCCGGAGCCTGCTGGACACATCTTACTTTACATGTGGACAACCCTCTCGGAGAAGTCCCATCTGGCGAAACCTGGAGCCTGATGGACATGCTTAAATCTTTTAACTTACGTGTGGATAGCCCTTTCGGAGAAATCCCATCCGGCGTAACCCGGAGTCTGATGAACACGTGATCGTAATCGTATAACATATTCGTATCTTGTTCCTATTCTTATTGTAATCATTCATAAGTGCATAACCTATAAAAGGTTCTAAGCTTAATCATTGTATCATTCTTAGACTGAATCAAGTTCATATCATTGCGTCATAAGGGTTAAACCTTAATTTAGTTCCTTATCATCACTAAGACTACTTATGGATTAAGATAATCCTCTCTTATCATGGTACCTTTCCTCATCTATAATTCATCCATACATTCCCTAAAGGTTGGGTCTTTCTATGCTTATTAGCGACACTTAGTCACTACATATCGTTATTGAGTCCGAGGTAGCATTGGATAGCCGGAATGGTGCAAGAATTCGATGAAAAACACAACATGTTCTGCCACTGTCCCATCGTGTCACGATTTGGAAATCGTGACACGATTTTCTACCCAGAAAATGTGTTTGTTCCTGCCTGTGAAATCGTGACACGATTGGAAAATCGTGACACGATTTTACCTACAGTTAGACAGCATTTGGCAAGTTTTAAACGTGATTTTTCACCATTTCAGATTATCCAACATACCCAGACATCATAACATCTTTAAGGATCAATTTCTAAAGCATAAAGCTAGTTTACATCATGAATAACCAAAAATTAACATGGAAAGGTAATTAGGCACTAAAACACTACACTAGGTCATAAGGACTGTAAACTTCCAAACTTACTTAAACGGGTTCTAAAACCCTGTGGAGCTCACCTTAATCCACAATTCGGTGCTTGCTAAACTCTGATCCCAAAAGCCCTAGCTCCAATCTACTCTACTCTTGATTCTCTTTGTTTCTCCTCTTCACTTTCTCTTGTTCTTTCTTCCAACACAAGCTTGCCTTGCAAGGTTTTTCACTAGAGTTTAGATTGAAGTTTGGATGAATATTGACAAGGGAGATGGGGGCGTGTGGCTTGAGGAGAAGAGGGAGAAAAATGCTGATTTGAATGAGGAAAAGGAAAGAAGAAAAATGATTGTAGGAAATATCAAGTTCCCATTTAAACTAATCTCCCTTTTTCCATAAATTACCATAATGACATTGCTTCATTTTACCAAATTGCCTTGCTTCTTAATCACGTCTAATACTGATAACTGATACTTAAGAGCGGGATATTACACGTGCAGACAAAAGAGAGAAAATGGGTGTGGTCATGCAAAAACAAGGAGGGGTTTGCCGCAATTGGGTCGCTGTTGACATTCCCTCTGTTACTCATAGGTCCTAGTAATGTGTTTTGTTGTCTTGTCTTTTCAAAAAAAAAATTCCTTTCGTTCCGCCCGAGACGAAAGTGAACTTTTAGGGCTTTTTGCTTCATGCATTCCCATCATCAAATAAAAAGTCGTTTTGTTCCCGACTATGTTTTTTATTCTTAGCTTTTTCTGGAAAATGGTAACACAAAAAACCAAAAAATTTATTATTTTTCTTTCATTCGTTTTCTTTTTAATCATTTTCAATTGTCTGCATCAGCTCATTTTCTAAAATCAATCATCAATCATATGTAGACTGAACACCAATAAACCCATTGAACAGTGTAACCCTATTGTCTCTCCCAACTATGATTTCCCTGTCTACGAAGCTGAAGAGGAAGAGGATGAAGAGATTCCCGAAATGATCTCTCGGTTATTAGTGTATGAAAGGATTAACTTGGGTTCCGAGGAACTGCCATCACAGTATTCCTGATAAAATTCCAGATGGATGGTGTCATTGAAGCTGCAAAAAAAAATAAAAAACAACAACAAAAGAAAAACAAAACAGAAAGAGAAAAAATACATCAAGAAGATAGTGCAGAAGATGGTAGCCACTTACATGACTGACATGTTATCGTATGCTTTGAATGGGTACTGTACCTCAGTGCGCACTTCAACAGGGGCAACCCCTTTCTCTTTAGTTTACGACATGGAAGCAATGCTCCCTGTGGAAGTCGAGATCCCGTTAATGAGAGTTCTGATGAAAGCCAAGTTGTCTCAGGATGAATGGTGTCAAAGTAGGTATGATCAGCTGAACTGGATTGAAGAAAAACGCATGGCTGCCTTGTGTCATGGACAACTATATCAAAGGAGGATGAAACAAGCCTTTGACAAGAAGGTTCGTCCTCGTGAATTTCGAGAAGGAGACCTTGTGCTCAAAAAGATTTTATCCTTCCAACCGGACTCCAGGGGCAAATGGATGCCTAATTATGAAGGCCCATATGTCGTCAAGAGAGCGTTCTCTGGTGGTGCAATGACTCTTACGACTATGGATGGTGATGAGCTTCCCCGTCCTGTGAACGCCGATGCAGTCAAGAAATACTTTGTCTAAAAATAAAAGAACAGCTCGGTAAGTCGAAACCCGAAAGGGTGGCTTAGGCAAAAATGAGCATCTCGGTGGACTGAAAACCCGAAAGGGCGGTCCAGGCAAAAATTAGAGACATAAAACAGAAAAATAATCATCCTGATAGGTCGAAAACCCGAAAGGGAGATCTGTGCAAAAACTAAGGATCAAAAGACAAAGTAACTGCATCAGGTTGGCCATGACTCACTTGGGGCACATCAGCGGTCAAAGAAACTCTAAATCTGAAGCTTCCAAACGGTGGAATTCAAAGTTGTTAGGGAGAATAACGGTTATTGTGTTCAATGTACCTTCCCCTTATATTTACCACTTTCCAAACTTTGTGAGGTCCGTGGAACCACGCCATTGGCGGGCCACCACTCTGTTAAATAAATTTGAGCCTATGCCTTTTATTTGGAATTCCCATTTATTCTGTTTATAAAATTTCTTCTATTTTTCATGGTAGTACTTGAAGCAAAATATTTTTCAAAAAAAAAAATCATAAATCTTTTTTTATATTTTTGGAAAAGCATAAACAACAAACACATTCTCTCTAAACTCATGAATAAGTGAGGTGTACGTCAACATCTGTCCTGAGAACGGATAAACTTTGCGGGCTGAACATGATCAATTGCTAAAAAAAAACACACAGAAGAAAGAGAAAAGAAAAGGCTCGGTAAGTCGAAAACCCGAAAGGGCGACTTAGGCAAAAATGAGCATCCCCGGTGGATCGAAAACCCAAAAGGGCGGTCCAGACAAAAATTAGGGGCACAAAAAGAACATATTCCCGGTGGACTGAAAACCCGAAAGGGCGGTCCAGGCAAAAGTTAGGGATTCGAAAAAGAAAAAACATAAGACAAGCATGACCACAGAAACACCAGTTCTTCTGCCAGGTTTTTGGATTAGCACGTTCTCCCCATAAAGTGTTTACTCCCCATCAGTGGTTGCATATATCGGGCTTTACCCCGTCAACGTTGATATGTCCCCGGTGGCATCATCCCCAATGAAGATTGCTGAGTGTTTGTACTGCGGCGTCAGTCCACTTTCCATCTTATCTGTCCAGTCTTGTCTCATCAAGTTCATCAGTCATACAATTGTACAAGTCGATCCTTCATATAGTCATGCGGTGACATAGTCATACAAGTCGTACTGTCTTACATACATTCATACATTCATGCATATACACATTCATGCATATACAACATACAGACAACATCATTCAATACAGGGTTGCATTAACCACCCTGAGTCTTGCTTTTCATATCAATCAATCATGAACAATTTGTATCTCTTTTTCCCCAAGTGTCATCCCCAGTGTGTCTGGTCCAAAGATGTCACCCTTTTTGTGCCAAGTGCCAGTTCATTAATGAACAGCTTGTGCCCCTTTTATCCCGTCTTTATGCCAAGTGGCAGTTCAAACGAACAGCTTGTGCACCTTTTATCCCGTCTTTATGCCAAGTGGCAGATCAAACGAACAACTTGTGCACCTTTTATCCTGTCTTTATGCCAAGTGGCAGTTCAAACGAGCAGCTTGTGCATCTTTATGCCAAGTGGCAGTCTTTAACGAACAGCTTGTGCGTATCCTTTATCTTGTCTTTTGTTGTCAGTGGCAGTTCGGCAACATCCCGAACAGCTGACATTTACCTTTTACTTTCTTGTCGTAAGTGGCAGTTCGGCAACATCCCGAACAGCTGACATTTACCTTTTATTTTCTTGTCGTCAATGGCAGTTCGGCAACATCCGAACAGCTGACATTTACCTTTGTTTCTTGTCGTCAGTGGCAGTTCGACAACATCCCGAACAGTTGACATTTACCTTTGTTTCTTGTCGTCAGTGGCAGTTCGGCAACATCCCGAACAGCTGACATTTACCTTTGTTTCTTGTCGTCAGTGGCAGTTCGGCAACATCCCGAACAACTGACATTTACCTTTGTTTCTTGTCGTCAGTGGCAGTTCGGCAACATCCCGAACAGCTGACATTAACATTTGCTTCTTGTCGTCAGTGGCAGTTCGGCAACATCCCGAACAACTGACATTTACCTTTGTTTCTTGTCGTCAGTGGCAGTTCGGCAACATCCCGAACAGCTGACATTTACCTTTGTTTCATGTCGTCAGTGGCAGTTCGGCAACATCCCGAACAACTGATATTTACCTTTGTTTCTTGTCGTCAGTGGCAGTTCGGCAACATCTCGAACAGCTGACATTTACCTTTGTTTCTCGTCATCAGTGGCAGTTTGGCAACATCCCGAATAGCTGACATTTACATTTTACCTTCTTTAAGCTGCCCTCACAACGGTAGTAGGTAAAATACTTTGTCGGTCTTCATTAAGCTATCTATACAACGATAGTAGACCATGTTTTTTCCCTTCTATTACCTTTCTTAAGCTATCAATACACGATAGTAGGTAATACATGTCATTTGTCTTCTTTAAGCTATCATCTTTGTTGATAGTAGACAGTGTCTCCTTCTATTACCTTTTTTTAAGCTATCAATGTATCAATGCACGATAGTAGGTAATACATGCCATCTGTCTTCTTTAAGCTATCATCTTTGTTGATAGTAGACAATGTCTCCTTCTATTACCTTTTTTAAGCTATCAATACACGATAGTAGGTAATACATGTCATCTGTCTTCTTTAAGCTGTCATCTTTGTTGATAGTAGACAGTGTCTCCTTCTTTTACCTTTTTTAAGCTATCATTTACACGATAGTAGGTAACATCGGTCTTTGTCTTTGTTAGGCTATCGTTCTGAATTAGTGCGATAGTAGACAATCCCTTCCCCAGTGAAACTATGTTATCCCCCAGTGGAGTCGGATCCCTTGCTTTAACAAGCTCGGGTATCCTTTGGTTTTGTTTTACCTCCAGTCAGGTCATCTTCGTCGTCTTGCATTTGCATTTGCATCACGAGCATTTCACATTTTTTTAGGTCCAAAATTGGCGTACTCTGTATTTAAGTCCCTTCGACCCGCCGAATCAAAGATTTTATCTTCAAATCTCCGGACGAAGAGACTTAAATAGGGGCATCTGTCATACCCCAATTTTTGACCTAAATTTTCTTTTCTTACTCGCGAAATTTTTCGTCGTCTCGAACGAAATTTTGGCAAAGAGGTATTTTAAAATACCTCATTTTTTTAATTTCATTCGGGTCCGTCTTTTGTTTTTGTTTTTATTATTATTTTTATCTTTATTTTTATTCTTTTAAATATTTTTATTGTTATTTTATTTAGCATTTTTTATTGTTTATTCTTTTTTCTTCCTTTTTTTACTAGTTACCTTTTTTAATTTTTACAGTCTAACCTTTGTGGAGAACACTTTTTTCAGAAACTTAATGTGTTTTAATTTGTCACTTAACTGCCATTCATTGATCATTATGGTCAGTGATGGCAAATCAAGTGTATTTAGACAGTCTGCTAACATAACAGGGGGGCAATTCCATCAGTAACAGAAAAGAAAAAACCACAGAAACAATCAGTAACCAGGAACCGAAAAAACCACAGTCACAATCAGTCATCAGAAGCCACCACACAACCAAACAACCACAAGCCACCACTAAACCAAACCAGAACCACCACAATCATACGAATCAGAACCACAAATCTGCAAACCGTACCCAAATCCGAAACACAAAATCATTTAATCCAAACACCACCCAAATCCAAATCGGCCCAGCCACCACCAAATCATAACCAGAACCACAAAATCATACCACAAACAAGTCACAAACCCAAATCACTAACACCATTCGGCCAAACCTCACCAGCCCACATATACCTTTCGGCCAAGCCAAAAGACAACACAACCAAACCAAAAGTTCCACCAAGGTAGTTCCTTTTTTTAAAAAAAAAAAATTAGATCTAGAGTTTCTTTCGAAAATTTCAAAGAAAATAGGTTTAGTTCCGAAGAGAGGAAAGAAAAAGGGGTTTGAAAACGTTTTTTTTAACAAAAAGGAGAGTTCTAGAACTCCGGCGCGGCGGCGCCGCCCCTTGGGCTGGCCGACCACCGCGCCGGAAATTTGCTCCGGCGGGGTGAGTGAAGAGGGAAGAAAGAAGGGAGGGAAGAGGATAAGAAGAGAAGAAAGATAAAATTTTTGAGAAATGATTTTAAAACCGGCCCATTGGTGTTTATAAACGCTGAACCGGTCCGGTTCTCTCGAACCAGACCAGTCTGGCTTTTTTCTCTTCTTCAACCTTAAGCCCACGCGGCCCACTTCTCTCTTCCCCTTCCTGACTTTTTTCTTACTCTTTACACCCCCTTTCTGCTCTCAACACCCCCTTTTCCTTCTTATTTCTTTTTTTATTTTCTTTATCATTTCTTGCATTTTATTTTTTTAATTCCTTATTTATTTTCATGCATTTTATTTCATTGCATTTATCTTACAGTATTTCATGCATTTTTTTATTTATTTTTCTTTTATTTCATGCATTTTATTTTTATCATTTTAGTTTCATTTGTCATTTTATTTATTTTCATTTGTGCTATTAGAATGTATCTTAGGGCCAATGTAAATCATAAATGAGAAGAATCATGCATGTGTATTTATTTTCTTTATTTATTCCGCTTTACATCAAAAACACGAAAAATGCAAAAAATATTAGGTTAGTTTAATTTCCAAAGGATTTCGTGGTGATCCAACGTCACCATGGAAATTCCTTGCGTATAGCTCTTAGTTATGTTTTGTTAGTCTTAGTTAATTATTAAAAAAAACGAAAAACATGCAAATAAGTCAAAACTCAAAAAAAATCTTTTTCTTATACAAACCTTGATTTTCAATCAAGTGCCCATTTTTCTCTTTTTTTTTCTTAAATAACCATTAATCCATAGCTAATCAATGTGGTAATTTAGAACTTTTTCCCCTTTTCTTTTGAAAAATTAAAAGTTCAGTCGTGAAATAAAATTAGTGAGTCAATGCTAATCAATAGCTTGATCTCCGAAAATCACCACGACAACATGCATGTGGTACTGGTTTTGGACATCAGAGTTCTATTACTGAGTGATCCATCGTCTTTACATAATTGGATAATCAGAGTTATATTACTGATTATCCCCCATCTTTACATACTCTTCTTTGCATAGGGCTGACTTATGAATACATGGACCCACATATTTAAATTCAGGCACGGTAGTTTCCTGATGTTGTATGCAATGTTCCAACACTGGTACACAGGTGAATGTTGAATACAATGTTCCAACGTCAGGTTAATGATCAACACAAATAACAAGGAAAGAAATAACAGACAGAAATGTAAATGGCACAAGATGTTTGTTAACCCAGTTCGGTGACAAACACGCATACTCTGGGGGCTACCAAGCCAGGAGGAAGTCCACTAGTGTAGCCCTAGTTCTAAGTACACAGCAAACTCCAAGTTTACAACTTATCACCTAGACACTACCCGTACTGACTTCAGCCTAGGAACTCCTAGACTTGAGATCCTATCTCACATCCACTCTATCACACACCCTATGATTATACAAATACAAAACGAATAATGAAGACACCTTCAAACACAAACTATCACCGTACTTCAAAGCTTAGGTGTAGTACACAAAATCACAACTCAATAAACACAGTCCTAAGCTTGCATCAAGATGACACAAGAAAGGCTCACAATTAACAATGACTCAAAACCCTAAAAACACTTCCTTACAAAATGACGGCTTGAATACTGAATTAGGTTTTTTGTCCTTCTATATATAAGGCAGCAGTACGGGCTGGATCTTCTTGTTGGGCTTCAGATCAACGTGTACTCCATCAAGAGACCGGCTCACAAGAAATATAAACAAATCCAATGTTTCCTAAAATGTTGACACATCTTTCGGAAATGAGTCAAAATCAAAGCTTCCTAAAATGTTCCACATCTTTAGGATACAAACACATCACTGAGCACTATCATGCAACTTTTCCCACATGTCAGAACGTGGACTCCTCAAATATTTAAAACACAATAAATAATGTGCGAAAACAGTGCACACAGAAGTCGTACGCATATGTTGGAACATTGGGTCCAACATCATGCTTTTACATTTGATTTAGCAAAAATGAAGCCAACAACTAAATATCCAACAATCTCCCCCTTTGGAAATTTTTTGGCTAAAACAATCTAAGATCATACAGATAATTTGGAGAGATACCATGCAACCATTTCTTCACTCATCATAAGCACACAACCATGAAGAAGGATAATACATCTTCAAAAACTACTTCAAACAAAGTTCCTCAATGAACTGTAGTAGAAAAAAAAATTGGGTATCACTCAAGAGTATCAGAGGCATGCAACAGTGGAACAGAACATACACAACACCAAAATGAGAAAAGTATACCCCCCCATATACAAATAAACAACTGGCACCGAATAATTCAACATTGTGTAACACATCATGCCATTCTACATGACTTCTACCAAAACAAAAACACTCCCCCTGAATATGTGCATGTCAATCAATACAGTAACACTCCCCCTGAAAACATGCATGTATCAATCAACTTCACAGACCAGTCAGAGACATATGTTTCACTCCCCCTCAGGCACACCATTTGCATAGCATAAGATAATGAAATGTATATATCTAACTACTAACTACTCCCCCTTTTTGGCCACAAAATCGCCAAACATATTCTTCATGCATTAAACAGAATGGAAAGAACAAGAACAACAGTAGCAGGGCATATGCAGTATTAAGGTACAGACCAGAGGCACATAAATCCAGGGCATAGCCCACAAAAGATAGAGAAACCAAATAACAGAAAATTAAAAATCATCATATGTGCTGGTAGAAGCTTCCTCCACATCATCAGCAGCAACATCTTCTTTACCCTCACTTCCTTCATGCTCACCCTCAGCAGCAACCTCTTCATTCTCCAATGCTTGGATCATCAGTTCAAACTGAGCTTTCCTTTCATCAAGCATTTGACAGGTCTCTTTTAGAGCAGCCACAATTTCGTGTCTAGACATAAGACCTCCAGAAGGAGCAGCTCCAGATGTTCCAACAATGTCTGGAACATGATGCTTACCAAACAATTTGTAGTGAAGAGTGAGAGGAGCTTCCCTCTTTTTAGGAACATCAATTGCATTCTTAATACCTAGATTTTGTTCTAAAATAATACCACACAATAGAGAGGGAAAAGCTATAGGGAGTTTTACAGCCAAAGTTTTGGCATGTCTGACAGTTTGATCAAAGATATAGGCACCATAGTCAATTTTGGCCTTAGTACCAACTGCAAAAATAAATTTTCCCAAACCTATGGCTATTTCTGAAGAGTGAGTGGTTGGCACCCAGTTAGCAGCTCCAATCCTGTTGAGGATGACATATTTCACAGACAGCTTACCAGAGGATATCTTTCCTTTCCTAGGCCACACCTTGACCTGGTTAGCAGTAATTTCCTTGCACACTTGGTTATCAGACACATCCAGCTCAGAGACAGCAGCATCATCAATCCCCAGAAACCTGTTGATGTTGGTGGGAGAGAACTTGACACATACTCCTCTAACAAAAACTTTCTGGAATTCCTTGCTCAAAGGGTTGTCACAGTCTTCAGGAATGTTGACCTGAAACTCCTTTACCAGTTGTTCATAACAGTCACCTATCTTGTAGACTGTTTTCAATAAACCAGATTCCTTGATCAGATTCATCATTTCCTCACACTGCAAGGCCTCCTTACCCAGCTCTCTCTCCAAAGCTATCCTTTGGAGCACATACTTCCACCTGGTCACGTTCTCAACAACATGAAAAGAAATGTTGTCAATGGGAGCTTCAGGGACATTTTGAGGGATCTTTTTCCCAACAATTCTCTTTTTGGCTGAAGGCATGATGTCTTGAACATCTTGTTCAACATCATCCTCAGAGTCACTAGGGGGCACTTCCTTCCTTTTCAAGGACTTTCTCTTGGTGGTAGGAGCCACAACCTTGCTCCGTCCTTTAGAGGGTCCAACATTTACACTTTTATTGGCAACCTGTAGGGGCTTGCTGGTGGATACAACATCCTTTTCCTTATGGGCTAATATTTTCCCTATGGATACAGCAGCCTTTTCTATTCTTGGCAACACTCTGGGCTAATCTTTTCCATATGGGTTCATCATCAGAATCCAGATCATCTACATTAACAGCAACTGTAGACTGATCCTTTTCCACACCAACACTTTCTTCTTGAATTTCTTGGTCAGGCAGGGGTTCCTCAACATTTTCTGACACAGGGTCTTCACCATCTTTAGCTTTCTCACTACTCACAGACTTGTCCTCCGACTCAGCATCCTGGGAATTCTCATCAGTCACATTCTCTTGAGAACTGTCAGAAGACTTAGCAGGCACAGACTCACTAGCAGACTTTTCAGGGGACTTTTCTTGACTGGTTTCAACAGGATCATCAGGTTGGGTCAAGGATGTTTCAACATCCGGCACAACATCGGACTCAGAAAGGGTTTCCATAGGCGAACCCACATCAGAAACATCATCATTCTTGGATGGGGTAGACTCAGGGTTATCAACAACATTCTTAGAAGGAGACATATTAGCATTATCACCAGCCATCTCAACACCAACAACATTTTCACTAGATTGTCCTACAGTCTTTTCAGTGCTAGGGTTAGAGACTACACAACCCACAACGTTTGGAACAACAAGATCTTTGGCAGATGTAGTAACAACGGGTTCGACATTAGGGATATTGATAGGATAAAGGTATAAACTGGTCATAGAGTGGGATTTCTTGACAGCTACAGAGACTTCAACATTTTTATTTGAACCGACACAGAAGGAGTGGAGGATTCACTTACATTAGATGTGTTGCCCTTTGTTAAAGTGGATGATCTGGTCCTTTTCTTTCTTAGAATACGACCTGGAACAACATTGATTGGGACAACATCGGTGATGACAGCAGATGAACCTTCGTTAGCATGAGAACACATTATTCTGGTCTTTGCAGAGGTTAGAGCAGTTTGATCTTGGGTAGTTTTGCTAGGTGTTGGATTGGGGGTTTCAGATTTCTTGGCATCTTGATCATGGACGAACTTCATGCTGATGTTAGTGGAGAAAGGAAAAAAAAGAGAGAACAAAGTGTAGAGGATGAAGGCTAAACAGTTTTATGAGAATGAGGAGAGAGAGAGAGAGAGAGAGAGAGAGAGAGAGAGAGAATGAGTGAATGCGTGTGAGGAGAGGTTTATGGCAAGTAGGTGGGTGGTTTTGGGAAGTTTATAATGATTTCCCTAAACCAGTGTGCACCACTAAATGGAGGGAAGAGAACATGGCCGTTGCACGCTCAAAACACGATAATTGCTATAATTTCTCAAAGAGACAAATTCCCAGTCTGCCCTTTAATTTTTCAAATTTCTTGGCATCTAAGGCTTTGGTGAATATATCAGCTAATTGTTCTTCTGTGGCAACATGCTCAAGATTTACTATATTATCTTCTACAAGATCCTTGATAAAGTGATGACGAATATCAATATGCTTTGTCCTGCTATGTTGAATGGGATTTTTTTAAATATTTATTGCACTCAGGTTGTCACAATACAATGTTAGAACATCCTGTTCAACATTATACTCCTTTAGCATCTACTTCATCCACACTAGTTGGGAACAACTGCTACCGGCTGATAGATACTCTACTTCAGCAGTGGATATGGACACACAATTTTGCTTCTTGCTAAACCATGAAATCAGATTATTTCCCAGAAAGAAGCATCCTCCAGAAGTGCTTTTTCTATCATTTGCACTGCCTGCCCAGTCTGCATCACAATACCCAACTAACATAGAGCTTTCACTGTGAGAGTACATAATACCATAGTCACTAGTACTATTGGTATATTTCAATATTCTCTTTACTTGAGTTAGATGGCTAATCTTAGGTTCAGCTTGATATCTAGCACATACCCCTACAACAAAGGTGATGTTTGGTCTGCTTGTAGTGAGATACAGTAAGCTTCTAATCATGCTCCTATACAAGCTATGATCAACTGCAATACCACTTTCATCAATTGCAATACCACTTTCTTTACTATATTCTTGGCATATTTACTCTGAGAGATGAAGATTGTATCTTCCATCTGCTTCATTTGAAGTCCAAGAAAATAGGTCAGTTCACACACAAGAATCATCTCAAACTCTGACTGCATCTGCAGAACAAAATGTTGAACCATCTGGTTCGACATCCCACCAAAGACAATGTCATCAACATATATTTGTGCTATCATAAGTCTTCCATTCTCTTCTTTCACAAACAAAGTTTTATCTAATCCTCCTTTCCTGTAGCCTTGATTAACAAGAAACTGTGTGAGTCTCTCATACCATGCTTTGGGTGCCTGTTTTAATCCATATAGTGCTTTCTTTAATTTGTAGACATGATTAGGAAAGTTAGGATCTATAAATCCCTTTGGTTGTTCAACATAGACCTCTTCATGTAAGTACCCATTTAGGAAGGCACTCTTCACATCCATATGAAATAGCTTGAATTTAAGGATACATGCAACACCCAAAAGTAATCTTATGAATTCTGATCTGGCAACATGATCAAAGGTTTCATCAAAGTCAAGTCCCTCCACTTGAGTATACCCTTAAGCAACTCGCCTTGCTTTGTTTCTGGTCACAGTTCCATTTTCATCAGATTTGTTTTTGTAAATCCATTTAGTCCTAATGACATTAATGCCTTCTGGTCTTGGAACTAAATCCCACACTTCACTTCTTTTGAATTGATTCAGTTCCTTTTGCATTGCATTAATCTAGAATTCATCAGTGTCATACCCCATTTTTGACTCATTTTCAATTCATTTTTCTCGTCTTTTTAAGCCGAAAATTTTCGTCGTTTCAGACGAAATTTCGGCAGGGAGGTATTTTAAAATACCTCATTTTTGGTTCCGAAGGCGACCGTTTTTTATTTTATTATTATTATTATTATTTAGGCCAAATACATCCCTGGGTCCTTTAAGTTTCATGTTTTTACCGGATCAGTCCTTTAAGTTTGTAAAGTTTCAGATTAGTCCTTTAAGTTATCAAAAGTTTACGTCGTTACCCTTTCAGTCAACTTCTGTTACAAAAAAGCTGATATGTCCGTTATGTGGGTGATGTGTCCGTTAGAAAATGAGGAAGGCTACATTTTGAGACCATTACTGCCTAGTTTTCAAAGAATGTACATGTGTCTTGATGGTTGTAGACAAAGTTTCACCAAATGTAGGCCATTTATTGGACTAGATGGTTGCTTTTTAAAGGGGTATTATGGGGGTATGATACTTGCAGCAGTTGGCAGGGATCCAAATGAGCAGATGATGCCAATTGCTATTGCACTTGTTGAAGGTGAAATGAGAGATCAGCTTTTTTGTAACGGAACTTGACTGAAAGGGTAACGGCGTAAGCTTTTGATAACTTAAAGGACCAATTTGAAACTTTACAAACTTAAAGGACTGATCCGGTAAAAACGTGAAACTTAAAGGACCCAGGGACGTATTTGGCCTATTATTTATTATTATTTATTTCTTTTTTTTAAATTCTTTTTAGTATTTTCTTTTATTTTGAGACTTTGTCTCCCCATGATCAGATCTGGACGCTCTGTTTGATCAGACGATCCAGATTTGATCTGTTGAGCCCAATGGTTCTTTTTCTAAGCCCAAGTTCTTTTTCTTTCTCTCTACTGTTTTACTATTTGAGTATTTTTCTTTTAATCCTGCACCCCTCCTTTCTCTATATTTCTTCTTGTTTTTTTTTTATTTCTTTGTATCTCATTTTTATTTTATTTTCAAGTCTTCCATTTATTTATTATGCATTTTTATTTTTACTGCCTTTTATCCTTTTTTGCTTTATCTTATTTTTATTTCCTTTAATTTTGTATATTTTTTTTAGTCTTTTTTAGTTTATTATTATGCATTTTCTTTACTTTATTTACTTTAATGTTTTTATATTTCAGCACCTCATGCATTTTTTTATTTTTGCAACATATTTATTTTATGTCTTGCATTTCATGCATTTTTTTATTTATTTTTTTTTATTTTATGCAACATATTTATTTATTGCTTTGCATTTCATGCATTTTTATTTATTTTTAGCATATTTATTTAGTGCATTTGCAATTTTATTTTTATTTATAATTTTGTCATTTTTTTGTCTTATTAGAATGTATTTACTAAAAATGTAAATATAAATGAGAATATGCACCGACAGTCACATTTATTTATTCCGCTTTATGTCGAAAACGTTGTAAATAATGACCGTATCCGAGGAAAAGGACCCTCACTTGATCCAACGTCATTTTGAGGGATCCGGCGCATTTCAGATTATCTCAGCTTACTCTAGTTTTAGACCTTAGGAATTAATCAAAATTTTCACAAAAAAAAGTCAAATAGTCAAAATCAAAAACATTTCATATAAAATCTCAAAAACATTCAACATTGGATTTTAAACCAAGTGTCTTTTCTTTCTTAATCAAATTTTAATCAATCAAACTTTTTCTTCAATTAAAATCAATCAAACTCACATTTTATTTCTTCTATGCCTTTTCGGCCTCTTATCCTCCTCAAAACATTTTCAAAACTTTAAAATCAATCAAAATAAATCACTCGGCTTTTTACCCCGAACTACGTGATTTTGATCCCGCTCGGGTACGTAGGCAAAAGACTTTGTCTTTCCAAATCAACAAAATAACAAAAACATTTTCCTTTCTTTTATTCTCATCACTTTAGTCTTTTACACTTAAGCATTTCTTTACAAACAAGTAATCAATTTAGCATAAAGATAATTAAAAACAAGAGGTTCATATAGAGTACTATAGACGTTTAGGGTGCTAACACCTTCCCTTTGCGTAACCAACCCCTGGACCTTTGATCTCTAAAAAATAGGGTTTTTTTTTCGAACTTTCTCCCTTTTCCTCGGAAAAATATAAGATTGGTGGTGAACTTAAAATTGCGAGTCAAAGCTAACTAATAGCTTGATATCCAAAAATCACCGCGATAACCAGTAAGTGCTTCTTTAATGTTCTTGGGTTCAAACTTGGACACAAAGCACGAATTAGTGATCACTTCATTATATCTCCTGGTTATGACTCCTTGATCAAGGTTCCCAATGATCAGTTCTTTGGGATGGTTCTTCTGAACTCTGATTAAAGGTCCCTTACCTGTTGATGCATGATCTAGGTCATTTTCTCCTTCCTCAGATTCAACTTCATTTTCATCAACAGGTGTATCTATCTGTTCTTCTGATGTTTCAACATTGGGTTCCACATCAGGCACTCTTTCAGCAAGTAAATCATCTATCACAACATTGATAGATTCCATTACTACCTTGGTTCTGGAGTTAAACACTCTATATGATCTGCTGTTTGTAGAGTATCCAAGAAAGATGCCCTCATCACTCTTGGGATCTATTTTCCTTCTGTTTTGTCTATTTGCCAAAATGTAGCACTTGCTTCCAAATACATGAAAGTATTTGACAGTAGGCTTTCTTCCTTTCCATAACTCATACAGTGTAGTTGTAGTACCTATCTTCAGGGTGACCCAATTGTGGACATAACAGGTTGTGTTCATTGCTTCAGCCCAAAAGTAATAGGGAAGATGTTTGGCATGAAGCATAACTTTGGCTGACTCTTGTAGGATCCTGTTCTTCCTTTCAACAACACCATTTTGCTGTGGTGTTATGGGAGCTGAAAATTCATGCTTGATTCCTTCAAAGGAACATAATTCAGTGAACTTAACATTTTCAAAGTCCTTCCCATGGTCACTTCTGATCCTTACAATCACACTGTCCTTTTCTCTTTGCAGTTGTGTGCAAAGGTCTTTAAAAACATCAAAGGTATCTGATTTTTCCCTAATGAAATTTACCCTGGTAAACCTAGAGAAATCATCAACAACCACAAAGAAATACCTCTTTCCACCAATGCTCTCAACTTGCATAGGTCCCATCAAGTCCATGTGTAAAAGTTCAAGTACCTTGGAAGTAACCTGATGTTCCAACCTTGGATGTGACATTCGAGTTTGTTTACCTACCTGACATTCCCCACAAACGTTGTCTTCAACAATCTTGAGTTTGGGTAATCCTCTGATAGCTTCCATAGAAATGGCTTTCTTCATTCCTCTTAGGTTTAAATGACCAAGCTTTTGGTGCCACAATTTAACCTCTTCTTCTTTACTCACAAGGCATGTAGTCAAGTGTGCTACTTCTTGAGATACCCACAAGTAATAGTTATCCTTAGATCTATTACCTCTCATTAGCACTTCATTTTTCCCATCAGTTACCAGACATTCATTCTTGTTGAAGTTCACTTCCATCCCTTGATCACACAGTTGGCTTATGCTAATCAAATTTGCATTTAGCCCTTTTACTAATAGCACATTGTCTAACCTTGGCAATCCATTACTGATCAAGTCTCCAATACCAAAATTTTCTCCTCTAGCTCCATCACCAAAAGTCACATAGCTACTGGTGTAAGGTCTTATATTTTCAAGAAATTTACTAACTCCAGTCATGTGTCTAGAGCATCCATTGTCAAAATACCAGTCTTCCCTAGATGATGCTCTCAGAGAGGTGTGAGCTATTAGGCCAACATTTTCACATTTTGGTCTCCATTCCTTCGTGACATTGATTACAACAGGTTCAGATTTTCTTTGTTGGAACCGCTTGGGATACCCATACAACTTGAAACAGAACGACTTTTATATGCCCTTTTCTACCACAATAATGACGTACCCAAGGGCGAGATACCCCCTTGTTCTTAGACCTCTGACGTTCCTTCAGATGTTGCAACATTGGTTTGCTCATAGTGGGATCATATGTTCCAATAGCAGCGACAAAATTCTTATCTTGGTTTTGTTGTTTCTTGTTTACTGCTCAATAATCAAAGCCTATGCCTTTTGGTTTCCCTTGATTTTGGCCTTCTAATATTTCTTCCAGCAAGTCAGTACCAGTGTTCATCATTCTAACTTGCTTCTTTAAGTGTTCAAGTTGAGAGTTTAGTTGGGTTACCTCATCATTTAGATCAAAAATTGTTGCTAAATGGCCTCTTCTTTCAGCATGCAGTTGACTGAGAGTCTTCTTCTGTTTCTCTAGTAACTTGCAAACTTCTTCACTTCTGGTGTAGAGATCTTTGTACGAGTCAACTAGCTCTTCATAAGTTAATTCTCCATCACTTGATTAGGTATCAGACATGCATCTACCAGTTAAGGCAACAACATGCTTAGCTGACTCATTCTCCACTTCTCCTTCTGAGTCATCTTCATATGACCAAGAGACAGCCAAGCTTTTCTTTTGTCTCATGAGGTATGTGGCACAGTTTGTTCTAATGTGGCCATATCCCCCACACTCATGACACTGAACTCCCTTGGATTGATTGCCCTTCTCATCAGATCTTGTTTTCTTGAAATCAATTTGTTGCTTATGATGTTGAACCTAATGTTCTAACCATTTGGCTTTGGTCTCCTGTCAGCACATTTCGGAATCTTGTTAAACTGTCTTCCAAGTAACACAAGTGCCTCTGACAGACTTTGATCATCCTTAACATTTCCTTGTGACTCCCCAGCTTCAGTACTTGTAACAAAGGCAACATTTTTCCCTTTCTTTTCAGTCCTGTTATTGAGGGCTATTTCAAAGTTCTGAAGTGATCCTATAAGCTCATCAATCTTCATACTAGAGATGCCTTGTGCTTCCTCAATTGCAGTTACCTTTATATCAAATCTCTTAGGTAGAGATCTGAGGATCTTTTTCACGAGCTTTGCATCAGACATCTTTTCCCCAAGTGAATCAAAGGAGTTAGCCATGTCCAGGCATTCATGTAAAAATCTTGTATGTTCTCATCCTCCAACATTTTTAGATTTTCGAACTTGGTAGTAAGAAGTTGAAGCCTTGACATTTTCACTTTAGATGTACCTTCATGTGTAGTTTTGAGGATCTCCTAAGTATCCTTAGCCATAGTGCATTGCTTTATCAGTCTGAACATGTTCTTGTCCACTCCATTGAATAAAGCGTTAATTGCCTTACAGTTTCCAAGCGCCAGTTCATCTTCATCCTTGGACCACTCTTCTTCTGGTTTCAGATTAGTTGTCTTTTCCATCTTCGTCAAGCACCACAGGATGTTCCCAACCCTTCAAAACTGCTTTCCAGGTGTTACTATCTATCAATTTAAGGAAAGCAGTCATGCGAGATTTCCAATAGTCATAGTTGGAACCATCCAAAAAAGGTGGTATGTTCACAAATCCTCCTTCCTTATCCGTTATGCCAGAAGATAACTTCCTTGGAGCTCACCCTAAAATAGGCAGGGTGCCTGCTCTGATGCCAATTAAAATTCTGGCACGGTAGTTTCCTGATGTTGTATGCAATGTTCCAACACTGGTACACAGGTGAATGTTGAATACAATGTTCCAACGTCAGGTTAATGATCAACACAAATAACAAGGAAAGAAATAACAGACAGAAATGTAAATGGCACAAGATGTTTGTTAACCCAGTTCGGTGACAAACACACCTACTCTAGGGGCTACCAAGCCAGGAGGAAGTCCACTAGTGTAGTTCTAATTCTAAGTACTCAGCAAACTCCAAATTTACAACTTATCACCTAGACGCTACCCGTACTAACTTCAGCCTAGGTACCCCTAGACTTGAGATCCCATCTCACATCCACTCTATCACACACCCTGTGATTATACAAATACAAAACAAATGATGAAGACACCTTCAAACACAAACTATCACCGTACTTCAAAGCTTAGGTGTAGTATACAAAATTACAACTCAATAAACACAGTCCTAAGCTTGCATCAGGATGACACAAGAAATGCTCACAATTAACAATGACTCAAAACCTTAAAAACTCTTCCTTACAAAATGACGGCTTGAATACTAAATTAGGTTTTTCGTCCTTCTATATATAAGGCAACAGTACGGGCTGGATCTTCTTGTTGGGCTTCAGATCAACGTGCACTCCATCAAGAGACCGGCTCACAAGAAATAGAAGCAAATCCAATTTTTGCTAAAATGTTTACACATCTTTCGGAAATGAGTCAAAATCAAAGCTTCCTAAAATGTTCCACATCTTTAGGAGACAAACACATCACTGAGCATGATCATGCAACTTTGCCCACACGTCAGAATGTGGACTCCTCAAATATTTAAAACACAATAAATAATGTGTGAAAACAGCGCACACAGAAGTCGTACGCATATGTTGGAACATTGAGTCCAACATCATGCTTTTACATTTGATTTAGCAAAAATGAAGCCAACAACTAAATATCCAACACATATAGACTCAACAATGCACACCAAACATACTCCTCATCGTTATATAATTCACTCCATCATATAATATATCATCACCAAATAAACACCAATTGCATTGTCAAATCAAATAAGGTCACACATCAACAAGTCAAACATTCAAGGTATCATATCATCACAATCATCCATTCATCATCATCCATTTATCATTTATCAACATATCATATTCATCATAGTATAACATCCTCATTTAATTCATAATCCATACTTAGTCAAACAAGTTTCCATTCACCTATCATCAACTAACTCATCATTATCTTATCACATTACTATCATACTATGCCATTATTCATACCTTATTGGCCAATTAACAAGTTTACACTCAACTCATGGTCTAATTAAAGACGATTCACAAGTCCATTTATAACTAATTCCATTCCTACGTTATCTTTAAGCAGATACCAGGTTAATTCATCTCATACATCTTAATTACACTCCTAATGATCAAGTTTAGGGGTTTGAGACCCAAACAAATGTCTTAGTAACCTTAAGAAAGCAAAAAAAAATGAAGTTCCAAGCTTCAGGGATAAACGCACGGTCGTGCTCACAAGACGCACGGTCGTGCGCCATTTAAATTGGCAACATCGTAACTAATGCACGGTCCGTGCGTTATGCACAGACAGTGAAAAGCTGTTTTTTCTTCGTTTCGGCTCGGAAAATCTCATTTCAATGACATCCTTCGGTCCCAAACACACAATTCGATCCAAATTATTAACCTATCATTATCTAATCAATTATTCTTCAATCTTCACATTAAACAACTTAATCATGCTCATTTCTAACATTAATCAACTTAATTCAACTTAACTTAATTATTGTCTCAAAAACCCATTTTAACACAACACCCAAACATGGTATCAACACAACAACAACCTTCCTTCATTTTCAACAACATCACACTAGCTCATTTCAATTAACACAACACCAAATTAATCAATTCACAACAACTTAACCAAATTCATCATTTTGCTCATACTTGACAAAACACAACAACAACAACTTAAATCATGACATAAATCACATAATCTCATGAATTCAACATTTAGCATGTGCTCATAATTAAAATCAACTTATCAATCTATAATCTTCATCAATTATCATGTTCTTCACCAATTTCATCAAAATTCACAAAGTTACCAAATTACTATAACCAAACATGAACGTTGACATAACAACAACATGATTTCATCAATTTTTACATACCCAAAACAACCATAATAATTGGAGCACAAAATTCACATATAAACATCATCAATTCATGAAATTAAGCATAATTCAAAACACCCAAAACTACCCAATTGCTTATAAAACCCAAATGGTAAAAATAATCTTCCCCCTTACCTCAATTCTTCACAAAACTAGCTCCCCAAGTGAAATTCCCTTGTTCTAGAGCCTCCTCTCTTCTTTCTCTCCAAGCTTCCTCTTCTTTCTCTATTCTCTCTCTAGCCTCTTCTATTGTTTTTGTAAAAATGATCTTGACCTAATTTCACTACCACACACTCTACTCTTTTTATATTATGGGTCTGGGTCACTCACACTAATGGGCTTAGTCAATTCTCATACCATAAATACTCACTACTACTTTACTACACTCCCTTTAATTACTCACACATCTCTACCCTCTAACTTCTCAAATTTTTAATTCCTAATAGTTCACAAAAATACTCTTTACCCTTAAATGACCAAAATACCCTTAATCACTAAAAATCCACTAACTCACCAATTCCCAAGAAAATAAACAATCAAGAAATATAATAAACAAATAATAATAAATAATTCTAATACTAAAACTCGGGATGTTACAACCACCACCCATCCTTCTCCTTTTTTGTAGATTCTTGCATTTTGAGCTTTAAGGTGATCATGTTTGTGAGTTGAAAATGAGCAACATGGTTGTTTTGGTGCTTAAAAGCTAGGAGCTGATGGAAACTTGGGTTGGAGAATGGGTTAGAGCTTAGGAATTCGAAGCTAAGAAAGAATTTAGAAGTTTATTGTGAGTTTCTAGTAGTTTAGTTCCCTCCATGGGTAGATTTTGTGTGAATTGTGAGAAAACTTTGATTTTTGATTAAATGCATGTTAGATAGAATTTCCCATGTGATGTGTAGTGTTGATTGTGTTTGTGTTTGGTTTACATGCTTAAAAATATTGATTTTTGACTCATCAGTGTTGAGCTAAGCGTTTTGGTAAGTTTGGAGGAGAAAAGTGATTATTGCATGCTGAAAAACTTAATTCTGGACCGAGGTAATCGATTACCTGCTACTGGTAATCGATTACCAGCTGCAATTCTGGAATTTCGAGACATTTGGTAATCGATTACCTCCTTATGGTAATCAATTACTAGCTTTCAAAAACTCAAATTTTTGCATGTCCAATCTTAGAATTTGCTTTTTAACTTATTCTAAACCACCCCCAAACTCGTCATCAACACCATTTGAGTCCCTTAAAGGTAAACCAAGCTAAAGACATGGTTAACACTTGATACATCATGAGAGCGTGTAAATATGTTATGAATTGTTAGTGTTCGTGCATATTATTAACCCTTACGAAGTAGGAACCTTACTATGAGACTTCGACTTAGATAATCGAAGCTAGCTATAAATCAGAAGTGAATCCGAGACATATTAGATATATGTAATATGTTTAAAACAGTTAAGTTGTGGCTCAGAAAAGCTCCAGTTTATTCTGGATAGGTCCATCCCGTTAGGGAACCTTCAAGACGACAACGTGGAGTCCGGTTCTAGCCCTCAGATAGGGAATTTTGCCGGTTATCAGAGTGAATGTATTCGGGGTTACTCCACTCAGATCCATTCTGTAAAATGAACTCAGATAATAATGTTTGTTGTAAGACCTCGATCCCCGAAAACATTTATAAAAGATAAATCACACATTATCATACATCAAGGTCTCATTAGTCAACATACATCTTATATAAATATACCAATATAAAATTTTCATCAATTATAATTAACGCACAGCGGGAAATATAATCACATCTCAAATGTCATGTCTCAGATCTGAAATGAACACTGATCAGAACTTAAATACAGGGCACAAATAAATTCCAAAAAATAGAGCACAATTAAAACAAACAGAAGCAGCAGAAAATAAGTGCAGGAAAGTAAAAAGGCACACAAGGTTTGTTAACCCAGTTCGGAGTAAACACCTCCTACTCTGGGGGATACCAATCCAGGAAGGAATTCCACTATAGGAATTAATCCTTATGACTCAAGACACTGACTCCCAGTTCCCAGCCTAAGCAATTAACTTCCTCCTAGTCTTGAATTCTACCCAACACGTTGAGTATTAGAAAACCTCTAACTTCCTATTCAAGTAACTAAACCCAGTCACTTGAACAAACCTGAAAACTACCCTGTTTTGAATAAACTCTTCAAAAACAAAACCTCATTCGTACCTAAAGGCTTAGAATGAATTTACAACTCAATAAAACTCTAAACCAACTCAAACACTGAGTGGTGCACAAATAAAGCTAGAAGCTTAACACACTAAGACTCAATTCTCTGATCTAAAACTCTATAATTTCGTAAGTCTTGAAAACAGCAGCACCCCTCCTTTTATAATATTAAACAATCAGAATTAAACTGATTCAAATCTTCTGAATTGATATGTCTCTAAATTATGCAAGCCTCAATTAGAAAACATATCATTCTGCAATGTATCTCTTCAAAGATTTCTTCTGAAAATATGATCTTCATAAATACGAACCAAATCTTCATTAAATCTCCTCCAAATTAACCAGCCATCTAGAAGCAATATGCGAGGATAATTCCTTGTTAAATCTCGCCAAGATTTGCGCAGAAACAACTTGAAAAAGATCAGCTTCTGACGAAGTCAACCAAAGTCAACGCTGGCATCAGACTCTTAATTCAGCTTCTGAAGTGCTACAGTGCTTCTGATGCAACTTTCAGCTTCTGATGGATTTTTCAACTTCTGAATGGCTTTAAAATGAAAAACTTGCAACTGAAGATTTGTTCTACATATGAAGATGCTCCTATTCAACACATTGGATTTGCCAAAATATGCAGCCAACACCAAAATACTCAACAATCTCCCCCTTTGGCAAATTTTTGGCTAAAACCAATGTTCACACATCCAAGCCCTTCAATCTCCCATCAAATTAACTCAGCAATGAAGAACTCCACAAATAATATAACATAGCATACAGGTTATCACAGATCAGCAGCGGATTTAAGCTATGTTTATACTAAAAACCAAACAGTTTCAGTATCAGACCACTGAAACACACTTTGCAGCTTCTGAACAAGCTCAGCACCACTTCAGGATCACTAAAACACATATAAAACACTCCCCCTGAAGGTTCACAAACTAAACAATCACATGTACAACCACTTCAGCATCTGAACTCTCCCCCTGCAACTCATAAAACTCCTCCTTACTTCTGAACTGCAGTGAACAATGGTATCAGAGCACAATTGTTCTTCAGGATCACACTCCAGGACCAAGGACAGCTCTTCACTCATGAATTTAATGACCTTGTACTCCCCCTCAATCATATCTGAACATATCTTGTTGCAAAGGTTCTGAACTCTGAACATAATGCTTAGCTTCTGAACAAAACTAGTCACCTTCTGAACCAATGACACACATTTTGAACAACTCTTGTCTGAACTTAAACATAAGATTTTCTCCCCCTTTTTAGCCACAAAATTATGACAAACTTCAGACTTCAAATAGGGAATCAAAATTAAATATCCAGAAAAAGTAGTCTCAGACTCTGACTTAGAAAAAACTCAGCATAGGCACAACTGGCAGGTACTCTATCTTCCTCACATCCAGTTTGCATTAATTGCTATAAATCTTCATGTAAACACACACCTAACTTGCTTCTCAGATTCTCAAACTGTTTAGCATCCAAGGCCTTTGTGAAAATGTCAGCAATTTGATTCTCAGTGTCCACATGTTCCAGCTGAATAATCTTGTCCTCCACAAGGTTTCTGATAAAATGGTGTCTGATATCAATGTGTTTAGTTCTGCTGTGATGTATGGGGTTCTTGGAGATATTAATTGCACTTAGGTTATCACAATATAGTGTCATAGTTCCTTGTTCAATGTTATACTCTTCCAGCATCTGCTTCATCCATACCAACTGTGAGCAACTACTCCCAGCAGCAATGTATTCAGCCTCAACAGTTGATAATGAAACACAGTTTTGTTTCTTGCTGAACCAAGAAATTAGATTATTTCCCAAAAAGAAACAACCTCCTGAAGTGCTCTTCCTGTCATCAGCACTTCCAGCCCAGTCAGCATCACAATATCCTATCAGTTCAGAACTTGAACTGTGTGAATACATGATTCCATAATCACTTGTGCTGTTCACATACTTCAGGATCCTTTTAACTTGTGTCAGATGACTCATCTTAGGATCAGCTTGATATCTTGCACAAACTCCAACAGCAAATGTGATATCTGGTCTGCTTGCAGTCAAGTACAATAGGCTCCCTATCATACTTCTGTACTGACTTTGATCAACTGATACTCCTTGTTCATCTTTGGTTAGCTTTAGATGAGTAGCAGCAGATGTCCTCTTATGAGCAGCAGATTCCAATCCAAATTTCTTTACTATGTTCTTGGCATATTTACTCTGAGAAATGAAGATTGTATCTTCCATTTGCTTGACTTGCAATCCAAGAAAATAAGTCAGCTCACCAACCAAACTCATTTCAAATTCTAACTGCATTTGCTGGACAAACAATTTGACCATCTTCTGAGACATCCCACCAAATACTATGTCATCAACATAGATCTGAGCAATCATCAAACTTCCATGTTCATTCTTCACAAATAATGTCTTATCAGAACCTCCTTTTCTGTAACCTTGAGCAATAAGAAACTGAGTCAGCCTTTCATACCATGCTCTTGGTGCTTGTTTCAGTCCATATAAAGCTTTCTTCAACTTGTACACATGATCTGGAAACTGATGATCCACAAAACCCTTAGGCTGTTCAACATATACTTCTTCTTGCAGATATCCATTCAAAAATGCACTCTTCACATCCATCTGGAATAATTTGAATTTGAGAATGCAGGATACACCCAACAGCAATCATATGGACTCTAGTCTGGCCACAGGTGCAAAGGTTTCATCAAAATCCAATCCTTCTACTTGAGTATAACCCTGAGCAACCAACCTTGCTTTGTTTCTGACTACAGTACCATTTTCATCTGTTTTATTCTTGTATATCCATTTAGTGCCAATCACATTCAGCCCTTCAGGTCTTGGAACTAGATCCCACACTTCACTCCTTTTGAATTGATTCAACTCTTCTTGCATTGCTTCAATCCAAAATTCATCAGTTAGGGCTTCTTTCACATTTTTAGGTTCAATCTTTGACACAAAACAAGAATCAGTAGCAGCTGAGTCTGATCTCCTGGTTCTGACCCCTTGATCCAAACTCCCAATGATAAGCTCCTTAGGATGATCTTTCTGAACTCTAATTGATGGCCCTTTATTGGTAGGATCATGATCTGGATGCACTTCAGCTTCTTCAGACTCTGGATGCTTTTCTGCTTCTGAAGTTTGTTCTTCTGAGGCTTCAGACTCTGGAATAACTTCATATCCATTCCTTTCATTCTCAGCAGACAGATCATCAATTACAACATTTATGGACTCTATCACAACTTTGGTTCTTGAATTAAACACCCTATAAGCTCTGCTATTTACTGAATATCCCAAAAATATACCTTCATCAAATTTTGGATCCAGTTTTCTTCTATTTTCCCTGTCAGCCAAAATGTAACATCTGCTCTCAAAAACATGGAAATATTTGACTGTAGGCTTCCTTCCTTTCCACAGTTCATACAATGTAGATGTTGTTCCCTTCTTCAAGGTGACTCTATTGTGTATGTAACATGCTGTGTTCATTGCTTCAGCCCAGAACATATATGGAAGTTTCTTAGCATGCAGCATTACTCTTGCACATTCTGCCAAAGTCCTATTCTTCCTCTTAACTACACCATTTTGCTGAGGTGTGATAGGTGCAGAAAACTCATGTTTTATACCTTCAGAAGCACAAAATTCTGAGAAACTCTTGTTTTCAAATTCTTTGCCATGATCACTTCTGATTCTGACAATACCACAATCCTTCTCTCTTTGTAACTGAATGCATAAATCTTTGAACACTTCAAAAGTATCAGACTTCTCTCTAACAAAGTTAACCCAAGTAAATCTTGAATAGTCATCCACCATAACAAAAGCATATCTTTTACCTCCTATACTCTCCACTTGCATTGGCCCCATTAAATCCATATGAACAAGTTCTAGTACTTTAGTAGTTACCTGGCGAACTAATCTGGGATGAGACTTTCTTGTTTGTTTCCCAATTTGACAATCACCACAAACATTGTCCTCATTGATCTTCAGATTAGGTACACCTCTGATAGCTTCAGTACTTAGGATTTTCTTCATGCCTTTCAGATGCAGATGTCCCAGTTTCTGGTGCCAGAGTTTGACTTCCTCTTCTGAGCTCATAAGACAAGAAGTCAGACTTCTTTCTTCTTCAGAAACCCATAAATAGCAGTTATCTTTGGATCTGCAGCCCCTCATCTGAACCTTTCCTTCTTGATCAGTAACAATACACTCTAGCTTGTTGAAATTCACTTTTAAATCTTGATCACATAGCTGGCTAATACTGATCAGATTAGAGGTCAATCCTTTCACCAACAGCACATCATTCAGTCTTGGTAATCCTTCACTGATTAAATCACCAATACCCAGAATCTCACCTTTTGCTCCATCACCAAATGTCACATAACTTCTGGAGTAAGGTCTTATATTACTCAGCAGTTTCTTAACACCAGTCATGTGTCTTGAACACCCACTGTCAAAATACCAGTCTTCTTTTGAAGTGGCTCTCAATGAGGTATGAGCAATCAGGCCTACATTCTGAACCTTAGGTTTCCACACCTTCTGTACATTTTGTCTGGGTGCAGCTGGTTGCACTCTTCTATATTGAAAGTGTTCAGGATAACCATACAGTTTAAAGCAAAAAGGTTTGATATGTCCCTTCTTACCACAATGATGACAGGTCCAGGTATGATTCCTCCTTCTTCTGTTAAACTTCTGAGGTTGCATCTGAACATACTTCTGAGGTTTCATGTGAGTATGCTTCTGAGGTCTCATCTGAGTATGCTTCTGTCCTTGCATCTGGGCTACCTTCTGAGGTTTCATCTGAGATGTTCCAATCATAGGATCATGAGTCTGAGTAGCAGGAACAAACTGTTTAACTGGATTTTTCTCCTTGAGCTTCAGACTTTGATCAACATAACCTAACCTAGTTTTTCCTTGCTTCTGGACATCTAGAATCTCCTCCAACTTATCAGTAGCTGAGTTCATCATCCTAACTTGCTTTTTCATCTGATCAAGTTGGGAATTTAACTGGTTCACTTCTTCTTTTAGTTCTGAATTCTGCACTAGAAGTTCTCCTTTTTCAGCCTCCAGTTGAAAAATAGTCTCCTTCTGATCCAAAACTTGTTTGCAAACCTCAGCACTTCTGGTATATAGCTTCCTATAGTTGTCAGCCAGTTCATCATATGAGGTTTTAGCAACATCAGACACAGATGAGGCATCAGACTCTGAGTCAGACTCTGAAAATGTTTCAGACTCTAAAACAGCTTCCTTCTTCAAGATAGCTCCTGACCTTACCATCAAACTAGTGTCACCCTTAGCAGATTCATTCTCAAAATCTTCTTCTGAATCTACATCAGACCATGAAACAGCTAGGATTTTCTTCTGCTTCTTGAGAAAAGTGGGACATTCAGACTTGATGTGTCCATACCCTTCACACTCAAAGCACTGCACACCTTTGGCTTGGTTACTTTTCTCCTCAGACTTGGTCTTTTTCACATCAGTTTGTTGCCTCTTGTTGTTGAATCTGAAGTTCTGACCTTTGGCTTTGGCTTTTCTGTCAACATTCTTCAGAATCTTGTTGAATTGTTTTCCCAACAACACTAGAGCTTCTGATAAGTCATCCTCATCAGACTCTTGTTGATCATCAGCTTCAGAATTCACAGTAAAAGCTACACCTTTTCCTTTCTTCTCAGGCTGTTTACAAAAAGCAGTCTCAAAGTTTAACAAAGAACCAATGAGCTCTTCAACCTTCATAGCAGAAATATCATGAGCCTCCTCTATTGCTGTAACCTTCATATCAAATCTTCTGGGAAGTGACCTGAGGATTTTTCTAACTATCTTCTCATCTGTCATCTTCTCCCCAAGAGAATCAAAGGAATTTGCCATATCCAGCACATTCATGAAGAAATCCTGGATATTTTCATCCTCCTTCATCTTCAGGTTCTCAAACTTAGTGGTCAGCAACTGGAGCCTGGACATCTTGACCTTAGAGGTTCCTTCATGAGTGGTTTTCAATATTTCCCAAGCATCCTTTGCAACAGTACATTGTTTGATCAATCTGAACATATTCTTATCAACACCATTGAATATAGCATTTAAAGCTTTTGAGTTTCCATGTGACAAGTCATCTTCAGCTTTGGTCCATTCCTCTTCAGGCTTCAAAACACCAGTTTTGTTACCATCTTTGTCCAAAACCTCAGGATGATCCTAGCCTTTAAGCACAACTTTCCAAGTTCTGCTGTCAATGGATTTCAGGAATGCACACATCCTGGATTTCCAGTACTCATAATTTGTGCCATCAAGTAGGGGTGGTCTGTTGACATAGCCTCCTTCTCTATCCATGCTTGCCAGAAATTAAGGACTCTGGATCTCACCCAAAACACAGGCAGGGTGCCTGCTCTGATGCCAATTGAAATTCTGGCTGGACAGGTTCTGGTTCTGAACACTGATCAGAACTTAAATACAGGGCACAAATAAATTCCAAAAAATAGAGCACAATTAAAACAAACAGAAGCAGCAGAAAATAAGTGCAGGAAAGTAAAAAGGCACACAAGGTTTGTTAACCCAGTTCGGAGTAAACACCTCCTACTCTGGGGGATACCAATCCAGGAAGGAATTCCACTATAGGAATTAATCCTTATGACTCAAGACACTGACTCCCAGTTCCCAGCCTAAGCAATTAACTTCCTCCTAGTCTTGAATTCTACCCAACACGTTGAGTATTAGAAAACCTCTAACTTCCTATTCAAGTAACTAAACCCAGTCACTTGAACAAACCTGAAAACTACCCTGTTTTGAATAAACTCTTCAAAAACAAAACCTCATTCGTACCTAAAGGCTTAGAATGAATTTACAACTCAATAAAACTCTAAACCAACTCAAACACTGAGTGGTGCACAAATAAAGCTAGAAGCTTAACACACTAAGACTCAATTCTCTGATCTAAAACTCTATAATTTCGTAAGTCTTGAAAACAGCAACACCCCTCCTTTTACAATCTTCAACAATCAGAATTAAACTGATTCAAATCTTCTGAATTGATATGTCTCTAAATTATGCAAGGCTCAATTAGGAAACATATAATTCTGCAATGTATCTCTTCAAAGATTTCTTCTGAAAATATGATCTTCATAAATACGAACCAAATCTTCATGAAATCTCCTCCAAATTAACCAGCCATCTAGAAGCAATATGCGAGGATAATTCCTTGTTAAATCTCGCCAAGATTTGCAAAGAAACAACTTGAAAAAGATCAACTTCTGAGTGTTGGGTTTTTGTAGATTGGCTACATTTTGCAAAAACATCTACTAGCCAGATGCTTGGACAGATGCTATAGCATATGGAACAGCATGATGTGAACTGTGTTTTTCGCGCCAGCTAGCGCTTTATTTTTGTACGCAATCTTCCAAAGATTTGCTTGAAGTTTTATTTTCCTCTAGCTTGCTGATCAAGGCGCGTGTATCTGATGATGTGTAAAAGGCGGTCTTGCCTTGGTATTTTTTCCAAAAGAGATCGTTATATTTTTGGAAGCTTTTTATTGTTTCTAGAAGATTTTCCAGCTGGACCGGACAATGTCCACGCTCTATTTTGAAGCCCAAACTCGTGCTATCTCAGTATTATATATTTTTGAAGACAAACCCTAATGGGGTACTGAAAACCGTGTGTTATAGAAAAGCGTGCGTTTAAGGTTTTTAGGGTTTCTCTTGTTAATTGTGAGCCTTGCTTGTATCTTCCTGATTCAAGCTAAGGATTGTGTTTGTTTGAGTTGTAATTGTGAACTGCTCCTAAGCTTTTAAGTACGGAGTGAGTTTGTGTCATTAGAGTGTGTCTCTTTTACTTGTGCTTTTGTGTGATTGATAGCAACACTGTCTGTGTTGTTGGTAGGAATTGAGACAGGGTCTCATATCTAGGAGTTCCTAGATAGAGTTGACACTGGTAGGGTCTTGGTGCAAAGTCAAGTAGTGTGTTTACGTTGGTCTTTTCACTAGAACTATAATAGTGGATTCATTCCTGGATTGGTATCCCCCAGAGTAGGAGAGTTGCTCTGAACTGGGTTAACAAACTCACTGTGTACTTTATCTTTCTGCTGTGTTTCTTTTATTTCGTGCTTTGCTACGCTACGTTATTTTAATTTTAGTTCTGAGTAGGACAAGTGCTCGGACAGTTGTGCCAACATTGAGCACAGCGTCTGACGGTCAGGTTGCCAGGAAATTCAATTGGCATCAGAGCAGGCACCCTGTTCTGTGTGGGTGAGGTCCAGGGATAAAATTTTCTGGCATAATGGATAGAGAAGGAGGACTGGTGAACAGACCACCCCTGTTGGATGGGTCGAACTATGACATTTGGAAATCACGCATGACAGCATTCTTGAAATTTCTAGACAGCAGAGCTTGGAAGGCTGTGATTAAAGCATGGGTACATCCTAAAATAAAAGATGCTAATAATGTTGATACTGATGAGTTAAAACCAGAAGAGGAGTGGTCTACAGAAGAAGACACTGCAGCTATTGGAAACTCTAAAGCCCTGAATGCTTTGTTTAATGGTGTAGACAAAAACATGTTCAGGTTGATTAAACAATGTACTGATGCTAAGGAAGCTTGGGATATCCTAAGAACAGCTCATGAAGGTACTCAAAAGGTCAAGATGTCAAGGCTACAACTGCTGACAATACAGTTTGAGAATCTCAGAATGAAGGAAGGGGAGAGTGTTCATGACTTTCACATGAATGTGCTAGAATATGCTAACACATTTGAATCCATGGGGGAAAAGATGTCTGATGAAAAATTGGTAAGCAAAATCCTCAGGTCCCTGCCTAAGAAATTTGATATGAAGGTATGTGCAATTGAGGAGGCCCAAGATATTGGAAATATGAAAGTTGATGAGCTGATTGGATCTCTTCAAACTTTTGAATTAAAGGCTAATGAAAGATCTGAAAAGAAGGACAAGAACATTGCCTTCATCTCCAACACTGATGAAGATGATGTGGAGAGTAATTTAGATACTGATGAGAGCATCTCTGAAGCTATTGTGTTATTGGGTAAACAACTTAATAAAGTTCTGAAGAGGATGGACAGACGCCCTAGGACACATGCTCCGGACAACAGTCGCAGCATCTATAAAAATGTCAACAATCAGAGGAAACCTAGAACTGATGACAAAACCAATCAAAGCAAAGGGGTGCAATGCCATGAATGCGAAGGATATGGTCACATCAGAACTGAGTGTGCAACGTATCTGAAGAAACAAAGGAAGATGATGACTGTTTCTTGGTCTGATGAAGATGAGTTAGAAGAAGAACCTGAAACTGCAAAACATGTGAATGCCTTGACTGGAGTGTGTACATCTGACAATGAATCTTGTGATGAAGAGGTAACATATGATGAACTGGCTGATTCTTACAAGGAGCTATGTCTCAAAAGTGAGGAAGTTTGTAGAACGTTAGAAAAACAAAAGAGGACCATTGCTCTCTTGCAAGCTGAGAAGGACAAACTTCTGGAAATGAACTCAGATCTCAATGATGAGGTTATTTTACTTACTTCCAAGATTGACAATATGAACAAGCAACTGCGAATGATAAGCAAAGGTACTGATGCTTTAGACGAAATTCTGGAGATAAGACAGAAACCTGGAAATCCTAAAGGTATTGGGTTTGACTACAGATCCTTGCTTCATCAGAAACAACCACCAGTGAGACAGTTTGTGCCATCTGTTAATACTTATGATCCCACTATGTCAAGACAGATGCCCCAACATCAAGTGAGACAACAGGCATCTGGATATAGGCCCAGATCAAAAGGAAGATATTATGGTTGGGTATGCCACTACTGTGGAAGAAAAGGACATATCAGACCTTTCTGTTTCAAATTATATGGTAATCCAGACAGAACTTATTCACCAAGACCTGATCCTACAGTGAAGATCACCAAGAAGCAGTGGAAGCAAAAAGATGATAATCCCACAAGCAACACTGTGGATCCTAGAAAAACAGAACCTGAAGCTGATGAGATTGCTCAAATTGCTTATACATCTCTGAGAGTGTTGTGCGCACCTCGTTTAAAAAACGCGCAAATCCCCCGAGGTCGTTCGTAAACGCTCGGAGGGCCTTTGTGAAGCCGCCACCAAAGTTTTTGTGTAAAGGGAACGTTGATAAACCCTTAAGTTTTTTTTTTTTGTTTAAAGGGAAACGATAATAAAACCCTTTGACGATGAGGAAAGGATGGTCATCGCAACCATTATCGGGTTCGGAAGTCGATTACGCAAGGGGAAGGTATTAGCACCCCTCACGTCCGTTGTACTCAACGGGAACCTTCTATTTGGCTAAAGCTTGAATTATTTTTAAATGTTTCGCGCGCGCATGCTTATCCATGTCAAAAGGAAATATACTAAATAGGGGGGAAAGAGATAAAAACAAACGAAAGAAAAGAAAAAAAGTTTTTATTATTGCGCTTGACAAGATGTCGATCTTGCTCCTACGTATCTCCCGGTAGTCGGAGAATTCAAAGCGTACGTAGTTCTTTGGTAGAAAAAACGTACATGTGTTGGTTAATTTTAAATGGACGATGTTTTAACCGAATTCTTGCGATTAAAACGTAGCTTGTATGCTCGCGCTTGGGAGACTTATTAAGCGTTTGTTCACGAATCGCACTAGAATTGTTAAAAGGTACGTCCGTTAGGGTAAAAGGGGTGAATTGGTCGCTATGGGACCAAAAGAGGTGCAATGGACTCATACAAGTCAATCATTGACCGAGTGGACTCCAATGAGTCGGGCGATTGTTCGATTGATCCACTGAGATCAAGAACGGGTACAATGGACTCGAACGAGTCGAACATTGACCGAGTGACTTAAACAAGTCGAGGGATCGAATCTAATGGCCACAGGGGACCAAAAGGTTCGGATTGCCCACAAGGGGCCAAGGTTTGGTTTGGTTAGGGTTGGATACGTTGAAAATGGAATGACGATTGCCCGAACGACGAGACATACGTCACGCATTCGTACAATCGGGGCAATGGAGAGACATACGTCACACCATCCCTTTTTCATTCAAGTTTTTGGGTAGAATTCTTTTAGAAATCCCAAGGTATATCAAAACATTTGGTTTGAAAACCCAAAATGGAAAGATTTAGCAACTTTGCTAGGAAACGCACAAGTTCGGCTCGTTTCGCGAACGGTTTTGAAAAGCGAACAAATTTGGCGTATGTTCATGCTTGAGTTTTGAAAATCATGAACAATGTTTATTGTTCAAGTTAAATTTGAAATGATGAACATAGCTTGTTTGTTCATGCTGTTTTGAAAGTTTGGGAACATAACTTGTTTTGCAAGTTATCCACAAAATGTCACCCGGACTTGTGAATTTGTCAAAATTGTGCAAAATCCTTGTTATGGTTTGAAAAACACGGGTTTAAAAACTCTTAGGTTCTGAGCTCTTGGGCTAGAACCTCAAAAATTGCCCATTTGGGCACCTAAACTCAGATTCTGAGTTCTGTCATGGTCGCACTGCGACCATGACTTCGCACTGCGAAGCATGCGAATTTTTGAGTTCAGAAGCTGTTTCTGAACTTTTGTTCAGAAACAACTTCTGAACACACTCAGGACCTTTTAGGAGGGTGAAAAACTTTGAGTTTTTGGGATGAAAAGGCCTGGACAAACCAGTTTTGGTGTTTTGAAAACCTTGGGATTTCTTTGAAATTCAAAAGGGGTTTTTTAGAACCAAGAGGTTTTGAACCAAAATTTCTATGCAAACACAATTGTAAATGCAAGATAAAAGCTTGGAAACTTACAAAACTCCTTAGCAAAGCTCCAGCTGCAATGGATTTGAATTGATTGAAGGTTCTTGCAAGGTTTTGAATGTTGGTGATGATTTTGAACTTTGTAATGCTTTGTGTTTGATTGGTTTTTTTCTGGTTGTTTGTGAGTGTTTGTAAGCTGGAATGAGTAGTGTATAATGCTCTTGAATGCTGGTTATGTGAAGTGTTTCAGAAGTGCTTGAAACCTTGGGTGATGCCTTCTATTTATAGGCCAAAACCAAATCTATTTCATCATTAGAAAATCCCAAAATCCAGCTGATTGTGGACTAAGATCAGGCTGAATCCCTTTGCATTAAATGCAAATGGATAGAGGCAACCTTGCCTTGTGCAAAGGGGCAAGACTCAGCCTAATTTCAGCCACAAATTCAAAGGTTTTAGGATAGTAATGATGATGAAATAGGGCTGAATTGCAATTGGCTAAGCTTGGGGATCAATCCTTGCAATCTCAATGGTTGATCAATAAAAACGTGCACTGTAATGTGCAGAGATTGAGGGATGAAAAAGGCTACCTATGGCTGGTGTGAGGGGTGAAAAGCTGCTGCAAAAACAGGGTAGGCACTCATGGCTTTTCAAGTGAGAAAATCCAGCTAGTTTGACTGGTTTTGGGGGGAGCAAGCAGGAGGAAAGTCATCAAGCAGGTGGCTGGCAACCTTGGGGTGGTTAACAGGTCACTTGGGAGGGACAAGAGCTGCCCAAGGGCAAGCCCACTTGCTTGTCACATGCTAGGTTGGAAGAAAAAGCTTCCAACCTTGGCATTAATGGCAAGTCCTTCAATTCTGGTTTTGCTTGGCCCAAATAGCCATGAATGCTGATTAAAATAAATATGGAAATGATATGCAACAAAATCTGGAATTAAATCAAAGAAACCAAAAATCTGCAGAAAAATCGCAGACTTCGCAGTGCGAAGTGAGCTTCGCAGTGCGAAGTCATCATTTTTGAAATGTTGACTTTTCTGTTGACTTTTGTTGACTTTGACTTTTTTCTCCCTCTTTTGATTTTTTTTTGGTTTTTTGTTTTGAAAGGCTTAGGACAAAATTGGGGTACTACAGCTGCCACTACTTAATTGTGTCTTCGCATAGAGTGCGTGAGTGCCGGGGGCATCTCATGAACTCTTTGCGAAGATCAATTAAGTAAAAGAAGGACCCGAATTTTGTCCTTCGCGGAAATGGAAAAAATTTGCAGTAAAAGTAAAATATGCATATGCAATGATTTTGAAAGAGTTGATCGTATCCGGCCGCTAACACTGGAGGTAGATCCACTGGGGATGAAGGTAATCGTATCCAGCCGCTTACACTGAAGGTAGATTCCTGAGGATGGGTGTGATCTTATCTAGCCGCTTACACTAGAGGTCGAACACTGAGGGAGGTAATCTTATCTAGCCGCTTACACTAGAGGTCGATACCTAAGCTAGGTAATCTTATTCAGCCGCTTACACTGAAGGTCGATTCCTAACGAGCTGTGATCTTATTCAGCCGCTAACACTGAAGGTCGAACACTGGGGGAGGTGATCTTATCTAGCCGCTTACACTAGAGGTCGATACCTAAGCTAGGTAATCTTATTCAGCCGCTTACACTGAAGGTCGATTCCTAACGAGCTGTGATCTTATTCAGCCGCTAACACTGAAGGTCGAACACTGGGGGAGGTGATCTTATCTAGCCGCTTACACTAGAGGTCGATACCTAAGCTAGGTAATCTTATTCAGCCGCTTACACTGAAGGTCGATTCCTAACGAGCTGTGATCTTATTCAGCCGCTAACACTGAAGGTCGAACACTGGGGGAGGTGATCTTATCTAGCCGCTTACACTAGAGGTCGATACCTAAGCTAGGTAATCTTATTCAGCCGCTTACACTGAAGGTCGATTCCTAACGAGCTGTGATCTTATTCAGCCGCTAACACTAAAGGTCGAACACTGGGGGAGGTGATCTTATCTAGCTGCTTACACTAGAGGTCGATACCTAAGCTAGGTAATCTTATTCAGCCGCTTACACTGAAGGTCGATTCCTAACGAGCTGTGATCTTATTCAGCCGCTAACACTGAAGGTCGAACACTGAGGGAGGTGATCTTATCTAGCCGCTTACACTAGAGGTCGATACCTAAGGTGAAATGGTCTTACCCTAAATAGGTGCCCCTGGTTGAACCGGAGAACATGATTGTATAATGCATGTTATGCAGTATGATATGCAGTGATATGCAACGCAATATGATATGAGATAGACTCAAACAAAGATTCCTTCTGGGGAATTGGTGACAGTTGGTGAAGGAGGTTCACTGGGGAACGCTTACTTAACTGTTGATGGATGCTGGTGAATATGTGATACTCACTGGAGAATCCTTGTTGAGGATGCATGACATGATTTATGAAATGCAGGTGTATGAATGATTTGTATATGCATGCATGAATGATATTGACATGATGCATGAATTATGTTATGCATGATATGTGGGATGCTGGTTGGGTGCCGAGCAAAGTCGGTCTTGGTTGTGGTTGTGCCAATGATGATTGGGCTTTTCTTTTTTTGTTGTTTTTTGGTTGTTTGGTTTGGAAGGACAAGGTCCTTTGCCTACATACCCAAATGGGATCAAAACCGGTGTAGTTCGGGCTTGCCCCGGGGATTTGTGTTTGTCTGCCAATGATGATTGGACTTTTGTTTGGGGTTGAGACTCCTTGGGGAATGTCAATGAGGTTTGGCTCATGGGGATATAAGGATCATTTTGGAAGCATGATCGATATCCCGCCTTGGTTGGTGTTTGGATGTTCAGGGTGCTTACTGGGGAATTTGTTCCTCTTAACCCTTGGGGCTTTTGCGCTCCGCGTGCCGTGAGTTACGCACTTGCCTTTGCTAAGGAGCATAAGTCCTTTGGTGCAATATTTGGTGGGAATTACCGCAATTCCTTCGAAATTCACGAAAATTCAAATAAAAACAATGTTTGTTTGCTTTTTTTTCTTTTTTTGGAAGAAATTTCTTTTGTTTATTTCCCATGTTTTAAAGAATTTTCATCATGAATAAAACAAAATTTTATGCGCTACTGAGAACACAAAATAACAAAAGGAAGTTTATTCAATGCAGATTTGACCTCTTGAATGGGTAAAAAATACACAAAGTGAGAAGTGGGATAGAGAAAGACAAGAAAAAGCAAAAAGAAAATTGTTGGTTCTGGCACAACACATGCTATTTCCTTATGACTTCGGGATTTTTGTTTTTGGAAGATGATGACGAGACCGATTCTTTTCCTCTTGAATCTTGTCCGGAGCTTGGATGTTGCAGTCATTGCCTTTCTTCTTTTGTTAACCCCTAACTTTTGCCTGGACTGCTCTTTCGAGTTTTCAATCCACCGGGGTGTATTTCCTTTTTTGATGTCCTTAATTTTTGCCTAGACCGCCTTTTCAGGTTTTCGATCTAGCAGGACGCTCTCTATTGCCTAAACCGCCCTTTCAGGTTTTCGATTTAGCGAGCTTCTCTCTTTTTTTCTTTTAGGCATAATACCTCTTGACTGCATCGGAGTTTATCGAGAGTGGGAACTCTTCTCCGTCCATAGTGGTGATGATTAGGGCTCCGCCTGAGAAAGCTTTCTTTACCACGTACGGCCCATCATAACTGGGAGTCCACTTCCCGCGGGGATCTTTGTGGATAGGTAATATCTTCTTGAGCACTAGGTCTCCTTCTTTGAATTCCCGAGGACGAACCTTCTTGTCGAATGCTCTCTTGAGTCTCCTTTGATAGAGTTGTCCGTGACATATTGCCGTCAGACGCTTCTCCTCTATGAGATTCAGTTGGTCGAACCTTGTTTGGACCCATTCAGCTTCTTCTAGCTTGGTTTCCATCAAGACTCTTAACGAAGGAATTTCCACCTCTACGGGCAGCACAGCTTCCATACCGTATACTAAGGAGAAAGGGGTTGCCCCAGTTGAAGTGTGAATGGCTGTTCTGTAGCCATGTAGCGCAAAGGGAAGCATCTCATGCCAATCCTTATAGGTTGTTACCATCTTTTGGATGATCTTCTTTATGTTCTTATTGGCTGCTTCTACCGCACCGTTCATCTTTGGTCGATAAGGGGAGGAATTATGGTGCTCAATCTTGAAATCTTTGCACAACTCCTTCATTGTCTTGTTGTTCAGGTTTGCCCCATTATCGGTGATGATTTTGTGGGGAGTGCCGTAACGGCAAATGATTTCCTTCTTGATGAATCGGGCTACCACTTGTTTGGTTATGTTTGCATACGAAGCTGCTTCTACCCATTTGGTGAAGTAGTCGATGGCAACGAGGATGAAGCGATGTCCATTTGACGCTTTGGGCTCGATCATTCCAATCATGTCTATGCCCCACATAGAGAATGGCCAAGGTGAAGTCATGACGTTCAGTGGAGTTGGTGGCACATGTACTTTGTCGGCGTAAATCTGGCACTTATGACATGTTTTGGCGTAGTGGAAACAGTCAGCTTCCATGGTTAACCAATAGTAGCCCGCCCTTAGGATTTTCTTTGCCATTGCATGCCCATTGGCATGGGTTCCAAATGATCCCTCGTGGATTTCTTTGATGAGCATGTCCGCTTCATGTTTATCCACACATCTGAGCAGGACCATGTCGTAGTTTCTCTTGTAGAGGGTATTTCCACTGAGGAGGAACTGGGATGCCAATCTTCTGAGGGTCCTCTTGTCAGTGTACGAGGCATTTTCTGGATACTCTTGCTCTTGGAGGTATCGCTTGATGTCGTAGAACCAAGGTTTGTCGTCAAGTCCCTCTTCGACTGATGCACATACAACTGGTTTGTCTCTACGATCCATCCTTATGATTGGTGCTTCGTTGTAGGAATTTACTTGGTACATTGATGATAATGTAGCCAAAGCATCCGCCACCTGGTTTTCTTCTCGAGGTATGTGATGGAAGTTGATTTTAACAAAATGCTTAATCAACTCTACAACCCGGGCTCGGTAGGGAATTAAATTGGGATGTTTTGTTTCCCATTCTCCTTTGACTTGATAGATGACTAAGGCTGAGTCACCGTATACTGCAAGGTTTTTGATCCTTAGATCAATTGCTGCTTCGAGGCCTAGGATACATGCTTCATATTCTGCCATGTTATTGGTGCAGTCAAAGCATAACCTTGCTGTGAATGGTTGATATCCGTTTCTTGGGGAGATTAAAACTGCTCCGATCCCGTGCCCCATGGCATTTGAGGCGCCGTCGAAAGCGAGCTTCCATTGAGCTTTCGGTTCTGGCCCTTCATCATCGCTTGTGACCTTTTCGCCATTCAAAGCTACGACATCTTCGTCTGGGAAGTCGAATTGTATGGGCTGATAATCCTCCAATGGTTGGTGAGCAAGGTGCTCGGATAAAACACTCCCTTTGATGGCTTTTTGAGCAACATATTGGATGTCGTACTCAGACAGCAGCATTTGCCAACGGGCTATCTTCCCTGTGAGGGCAGGCTTTTCAAAGATGTACTTGATGGGATCCATTTTCGATATCAACCATGTTGTATGGGTCAACATGTATTGCCTTAGGCGTCGAGCAGCCCATGCTAAAGCGCAGCAAGTCTTTTCAAGTGAAGTATACCTTGTTTCACAGTCGGTAAACTTCTTGCTTAGGTAGTAGATTGCGTGCTCTTTTCTTCCCGTTTCATCTTGTTGTCCTAACACACAACCCATTGATCCTTCAAGTACGGTTAGGTATAAGATGAGGGGTTTACCCGGAACCAGAGGTACTAAAATTGGTGGTTCTTGCAGGTATTGTTTGATCTTGTCAAACGCCTCTTGGCAATCCTCATTCCAATGAACGGCTTGGTTTTTCCTTAGCAGCTTGAAGATTGGTTCGCAGGTAGCTGTCATGTGTGAGATGAACCTAGCGATGTAGTTCAATCTTCCTAAGAAATCCCGGACTTCTTTCTCGGTATTTGGCGCTGGCATTTCTTGGATGGCCTTTACCCTATCGGGATCCACTTCGATACCTCTTTGGCTGACGATGAAGCCCAACAACTTCCCGGATCTAACGCCAAATGTGCACTTGTTAGGATTTAAGCGCAGCTTGAACTTTCTCAGACGTTCGAAAAGCTTCTGTAGATGGACTAGATGATCCTCCTCCGTTTGGGATTTGGCAATCATGTCGTCGACGTAGACCTCAATTTCCTTATGGATCATGTCATGGAAAAGAGTCACCATTGCTCTTTGGTATGTCGCTCCGGCATTTGTTAATCCGAAAGGCATTACCTTATAGCAGAATGTCCCCCACGGGGTGATGAATGTGGTTTTCTCCATGTCCTCTGGAGCCATCTTGATTTGGTTATATCCTGAGAAGCCATCCATAAAGGAAAAGACTGAGAATTGGGCTGTGTTGTCCACCAATATGTCGATGTGCGGTAGCGGGAAATCATCCTTTGGGCTTGCTCTATTCAAGTCCCGATAATCCACACACATTCTAACTTTGCCATCCTTCTTTGGAACTGGCACAATGTTGGCAACCCATGTTGGATACTTGGTTACGGCTAAGAAGCCGGCATCGAATTGCTTTTTGACCTCCTCTCTGATCTTGAGAGCCATATCGGGTCGAGTTCTTCTCAATTTCTGCTTCACTGGCGGGCATTCCGGCTTGAGTGGCAGCTTGTGTACAACAATGTTAGGGTCTAAACCTGGCATATCTTGGTACGACCAAGCGAATACGTCCACGTACTCTTGCAGAAGCTTAATCAACTTTCCTTTCACATCCTCGTGCAAGGAGGCTCCTATCTTGACCTCTTTCTTATCCTCTTCGGTCCCCAAGTTGACCTTTTCAACTGATTCTTGGTGAGGTTGTATTACCCTATCCCCTTGATATGCAAGTCTGGACAATTCTTCAGGCGGTTCATAATCGTCCTCTTCATCATCTTCCGTTTGATTAATCAGGAAATCGAAGTCATAAGGGATTAAGGCAGTGTTGTTTTTGGAGGGTGGATTTGTAGATCTGCATGAGTATGATTTTTTTTTAGGCTTTTTGTAGAAAAACTTTTTTTAAAACAAATGCAAAAAAGAAAAAGACTCAAATGAACATAAAAGAGTGATTTTATTCATGATTGTAAATAACTTTTAAAACATGGGGGCCCCACACGACTAATCATTTGCCTTGGGCAGAGCTAAATATTTTTTTTTTAAAAAAAAAAGTAAAAAACAAACAAACATGGTTTATTACTTGATCCTGGTAATGATCTCGGGAATTGCGATAGCCCTCCAATTGTTCAAAGCTTCATCCGAAGCGCAACGGTACACCAAATCAGGCACGTCTTCATCTACGTCTTCAAGTAGGGCCACTTGATCTTCATGGATAAACCCCGCACTGATGAATGTTTCCGAAATGGGGAGGATCCCTTGCTTTGGAGGCTTTGAGAAAGTTTCGGCTGATGGATGGTACCCCAACCCGAAGCGATTCTTCTTCTCCGGTATGTCCACTAACTTGCCCCATCCGGCAGGTCGGCTTTCTTCTAGGGCCTCTCTTATTGCCCTCCATGATGACATGGCTGTCCTAGCCTCTTTCTTGGGCTTTGAGCTCAAAGTCACGACATTCGCCACTTCCAAAGACTGGAATGGAACATCCACAGCTTCTTCGTCCGTTTCTATATAACGGAATGATGAAAGATGGCTTACCATCATGTCCTCTTGCCCGGAAACTACAATCATTTGGTTATCAATGATAAACTTCAGTTTCTGGTGCAGAGTAGAAGTGATGGCTCCGGCCGCATGAATCCATGGTCGTCCGAGAAGACAACTGTACATTGGATTAATATCCATGACTTGGAAGGTTATAACGAAAACCTTAGGCCCGATTTGGACTGGTAAGTCGATCTCCCCTATGACGGCTCTTCTTGAACCATCGAAAGCTTTTACAACCAAGGCGCTGGGCTTCATTACTGTCCCTTCACATGATAGCTTGAGGAGGGTAGTCTTGGGCATGACATTTGAAATTCTGGCCAGGCAATACTTAAGAGATTTCAGGTTCTGAACCAAAACAGGTTCTGAACAATGACTTAGCACATTTTAAAGCAGATAAATAGCAAAAATAAAAAGTGCAGGAAAGCTAAAGAACACACAAGGTTTGTTAACCCAGTTCGGAGTAAACACCTCCTACTCTGGGGGATACCAATCCAGGAAGGAATTCCACTATAGGAATTAATCCTTATGACTCAAGACACTGACTCCCAGTTCCCAGCCTAGGCAATTAACTTCCTCCTAGTCTTGAATTCTACCCAACACGTTGAGTATTAGAAAACCTCTAACTTCCTATTCAAGCAACTGCAACCCAGCTACTTGAACTACCCTTTGAAAACTACCCTGTTTTGAACACAATTTCAATGACAGACCTTCATTCGTACCTACAGGCTTAGAATGAAGTTACAACTCAATAACAAACCTAAACCAACTCAAACTGAGTGGTGCACAATAAAACTCTAAGTTTAAAAAAAACAAAGACTCTATTTCTGAATTATACTCTGTTCTACGTGAGTCTTGAATAGCAGCAGCCCTCCTCTATTTATAGCCTTCAATAAGTCTCTTAAATATGTAGCCAATCTTCTGAATTGGATTTGTTTCTGAATTATGAATAATCCAATAAGGAAACAAATAAACCAGGAATGTATCTTTTAAAGATTTTGCAGAAATAATACGATCTTCATAATTTAATACCAAATCTTCATTAAATCTTCTCCAAATCAACAGCAATCTAGAAGCAATAATCCTGGAACAAATCCTTGACAAATGTCGCTAAGATTCGCATAAAAATAACTTGAAAAACATCAGCTTCTGATGAAGTCAACAAAAGTCAACATGGGCATCAGAACCTGAAAACAGCTTCTGAAGTGCTACAGTGCTTTCAGCTTCTGATGGCATTTTCAGCTTCTGAATGGCTTCAAAATGGAAAACTTCCAACTCAAGAAATGTTCTAGATGAGGAGATGCTTCTATCCACAACTTTGGTTTTTGCCAAAACATGCAGCCAACACAAAAGACTCAACAATCTCCCCCTTTGGCAAATTTTTGGCTAAAACCATCCAAGTTCTTCAATCTCCCTTATAAACAACTTAGCAATGAAGAACTCCACAATGATCAATCATAACATAGTAATTAGCAGCGGATTCATTTATGACTATCATGAGAAACACAAACCAGCTTCAGTTCATATCAGCTACTGAAGCACACATAACCTACTGATCAACTCCTGATCATCACAAACATGGTATCAGAGCTACTGCTGATTAACTTCTGAACAACATAATACTCCCCCTGAAGCTTCACAAACAAACTCCCCCTTACTACCAAAAGGTATCAGAGCACACTTCAGGAGCTGAGCACAAACCTTCTTCAGGATCACTCTTCCTTCAGGACCACTACACTTCAGGATCACTACACTTCAGGAATATAACAAACTTGTCCTCCCCCTGAGACACATACTCCCCCTCAATAACATCTTGACAGCTCTTGTTATATTGGTTCTGAATTCTGAGCTTCACAACTAACTTCTGAACCACACTGAAAACTGAACATCTGAAATTTGAACTTCTGAGCAACACTTTGCATAAGACTTTTGGTTTCAGAGCCATCAGAGCCAACACATTAAATAAGATTTTCTCCCCCTTTTTAGCCATAAAATTTTGACAAATCAGACCCTTCATATAGAGAAGAAAAACTGCACAAACATCTTCAACTACTGTCCCAGTTTGAACTTCAGACTTAGTATCAAAGACAGCATCACACATAGCACTAACAAAGCTGGCAGGTACTCTATCTTCCTCACATCCAGTTTGCTTTAATTGCTAAAAGTCTTCATGTAAACACACACCTAACTTACTTCTCAGATTCTCAAACTGTTTAGCATCCAAGGCTTTTGTGAATATGTCAGCAACTTGTTCTTCAGTAGCTACATGTTCCAGCTGAATAGTCTTATCCTCCACAAGGTTTCTGATAAAATGATGTCTGATATCAATGTGTTTAGTTCTGCTGTGCTGTATTGGATTCTTAGAGATGTTGATGGCACTCAAATTGTCACAAAACAATGTCATAGTTCTTTGTTCAATGTTGTACTCCTCCAGCATCTGCTTCATCCACACCAATTGTGAGCAACTACTTCCAGCAGCAATATACTCAGCCTCAGCAGTTGACAATGACACACAGTTTTGCTTCTTGCTAAACCATGAAATTAAGTTATTTCCCAAAAAGAAACAACCTCCTGAGGTGCTCTTCCTGTCATCACCACTTCCAGCCCAGTCAGCATCACAATATCCCATCAGTTCAGAACTTGTACTATGAGAATACATGATTCCATAGTCACTTGTGCTATTTACATATTTCAGAATTCTCTTCACTTGTGTCAGATGATTCATCTTAGGATCAGCTTGATATCTTGCACAAACTCCAACAGCATAAGTGATATCAGGTCTGCTTGCAGTTAAATACAATAAGCTCCCTATCATGCTTCTGTACTGACTTTGATCTACTGATACTCCATGTTCATCTTTGGTTAACTTCAGATGAGTAGCAGCTGGTGTCTTCTTATGAGCAGCTGATTCCATACCAAACTTCTTCACTATGTTCTTGGCATATTTACTTTGAGAAATGAAGATTGTATCTTCCATTTGCTTGACTTGTAATCCAAGAAAATATGTCAGCTCACCAACCAAACTCATTTCAAATTCTGATTGCATTTGCTGAACAAACAGTTTGACCATCTTCTGAGACATTCCACCAAAAACTATGTCATCCACATAAATCTGAGCAATCATCAGACTCCCATTTTCATCTTTCACAAACAAAGTCTTATTAGAACCTCCTTTTCTGTAACCTTGAGCCACAAGAAACTGAGTCAGCCTGTCATACCATGCTCTTGGTGCTTGCTTCAATCCATATAAAGCTTTCTTCAACTTGAACACATGATCAGGAAACTTAGGATCCACAAAACCCTTAGGCTGTTCAACATACACTTCCTCTTGCAGATATCCATTCAAAAATGCACTCTTCACATCCATCTGAAACAATTTGAACTTGAGAATGCATGAAACTCCCAACAGTAGTCTTATGGACTCTAGTCTGGCCACAGGTGCAAAGGTCTCATCAAAATCAAGTCCCTCAACTTGAGTATAGCCTTGAGCAACCAACCTTGCCTTGTTTCTGACTACAGTACCACTTTCATCTGTTTTATTCTTGAATATCCACTTAGTCCCAATCACATTCAGCCCTTCTGGTCTTGGAACAAGATCCCATACTTCACTTCTTTTGAATTGATTCAACTCATCTTGCATTGCTTCAATCCAAAATTCATCAGTTAGGGCTTCTTTCACATTTTTAGGCTCAACCTTTGACACAAAACATGAATCAGTAGCAGCAGCTTCTGATCTCCTGGTTCTGACACCTTGATCTAAGCTTCCAATGATTAAGTCTCTAGGATGATCCTTCTGAACTCTAATTGATGGCCCTTTACCATTTGGAACTTGATCTGGTTGATCTTCTGCTTCTTCAGACTCTGAATGCTTTTCAGCTTCTGAAGTTTGTTCTTCTGAGGCTTCAGACTCTTGTACAACTTCAGGCTCATTCTCAGCAGACAAATCATCAATAACCACATTTATGGACTCCATCACAACCTTGGTTCTGGAATTAAACACCCTATAAGCTCTGCTGTTCACTGAATATCCCAAAAATATACCCTCATCAGACTTAGGATCCAGTTTTCTTCTATTTTCCCTGTCAGCCAAAATGTAGCATCTGCTTCCAAACACATGAAAATACTTCACAGTTGGCTTTCTTCCTTTCCATAATTCATACAAGGTACAAGTGGTTCCCTTCTTCAAAGTAACTCTGTTATGAATATAACATGCAGTGTTCATTGCTTCAGCCCAGAACATATATGGCAACTTCTTAGCATGCAGCATAACCCTTGCACATTCTGCTAAAGTCCTATTCTTCCTTTCAACTACACCATTTTGCTGAGGTGTGATAGGTGCAGAAAACTCATGTTTTATACCTTCAGAAGCACAGAATTCTGAAAAAATCTTGTTCTCAAATTCTTTGCCATGATCACTTCTGATTCTGACAATCCCACAGTCCTTCTCTCTTTGTAATTGAGTACATAAGTCTTTAAACACTTCAAAAGTATCAGACTTCTCTCTAACAAAGTTGATCCATGTGAATCTTGAGTAGTCATCTACCATTACAAAAGCATACCTCTTCCCTCCAATACTTTCTACTTGCATAGGCCCCATTAAATCCATATGAACAAGTTCTAGTACTTTAGTAGTTACCTGGTGAACTAATCTGGGATGTGACTTTCTTGTTTGTTTCCCAATTTGACAATCACCACAAACATTGTCCTCATTGATCTTCAGATTTGGTACACCTCTGATAGCTTCAGTACTTAGGATTTTCTTCATGCCTTTCAGATGCAGATGACCTAACTTCTGGTGCCAGAGCTTGACTTCCTCTTCTGAGCTCATAAGACAAGAAGTCAAACTTCTTTCTTCTTCAGAAACCCACAAGTAACAATTGTCTTTGGATCTGCAGCCTCTCATCTGAATCTCATCTTTTTGATCAGTAACAATGCACTCTTGCTTGTTGAAATTAACCTTTAAGTCTTGATCACAAAGTTGACTAATGCTGATCAGATTTGAAGTTAATCCTTCCACTAGTAGCACATCATTAAGTCTGGGCAAACCTTCTCTGATCAAATCACCAATACCCAGAATCTGACCTTTTACACCATCTCCAAATGTCACATAGCTTCTGGAGTATGATCTGATATTGCTCAGCAGCTTCTTCACACCAGTCATGTGCCTTGAACACCCACTATCAAAATACCAGTCTTCTTTTGAAGTTGCTCTCAAAGAAGTGTGAGCTATAAGGCCTACATTCTGAACTTTGGGCTTCCATACCTTCTGAACATTGTGTCTGGGGGCAGCTGGTTGCACTCTTCTATACTGAAAATGTTCAGGATAGCCATAAAGTTTGAAGCAGAATGGTTTGATATGTCCTTTCTTTCCACAATGATGACAGATCCATGGATGATTTCTCCTCCTTCTGTTTCTGAAAAATTTCTGGGGTTGCTTCTGAGGTAGCATCTGACCATGCTTCTGACTTTGCATCTGAACATGCTTCTGACCTTGCATCTGAGGTCTCTTCTGAGCTTGCTTCTGAGCTGGCAACTGGGCTTGTTTCTGAGGTCTCCTCTTTGATGTTCCAACTATAGAATCATGAGTTTGAGTAGCAGGAACAAAATTCATCTGTTTAGGAATCTGAGTCTGATCAACAAAACCTAAACCAGTTTTTCCTTGTTGCTGATTCCCCAAAATGTCCTCCAACTTATCAGTAGCAGAGTTCAACATCTTCACTTGCTTCTTCATTTGATCAAGTTGGGAGTTCAGTTGGTTCACTTCTTCTTTTAAATCTGAATTCTGTACTAACAGTTCACCTTTTTCAGCCTCCAGTTGTAGAATAGTCTCCTTCTGATCCAACACTTGTTTGCAAACCTCAGCACTTCTGGTATACAGCTTCTTGTAGTTATCAGCTAGTTCATCATATGAGGTTTTAGCAGCTTCAGACACATATGAGGCTTCAGACTCTGAGTCAGACCCTGAAAAGGTCTCAGATTCTAAACCAGGTTCCTTCTTCAAGATAGCTCCTGACCTTACAACCAGACCAGTATCACACATATCAGATTCACTAACATCATCATCTTCAGAACCATCATCAGACCATGAAATAGCTAGGCTCTTTTTCTGCTTCTTGAGAAAAGTGGGACATTCAGACTTGATGTGTCCATACCCTTCACACTCATAGCACTGCACACCTTTAGCTTGGTTACTTTTCTCTTCAGACTTGGTCTTCTTCTCATCAGTTTGTTGCTTTTTGTTATTGACTCTGAAATTCTGACCTTTAGCTTTGGCTTTTCTGTTAACATTCTTCAGAATCTTGTTGAATTGTTTTCCCAGCAACACTAGAGCTTCTGATAAGTCATTATCCTCCTCATCAGCTCCTGAATTAACTGCAAATGTTATTCCTTTCCCTTTCTTATCAGGCTGTTTACAGAATGCAGTCTCAAAATTAAGCAAAGACCCAATCAGCTCCTCAAGCTTCATAGTGGTGATATCATGAGCCTCTTCAATTGCTGTAACCTTCATGTCAAACCTTCTGGGCAGGGACCTGAGGATTTTTCTTACTAACTTCTCATCAGACATCTTTTCACCAAGAGAGTCAAAAGAGTTTGCCATATCAAGCACATTCATATAGAAATCCTGGATATTTTCATCCTCCTTCATCTTCAGGTTCTCAAACTTGGTGGTCAGCAGCTGCAATCTGGACATCTTCACCTTAGAAGTTCCTTCATGAGTGGTCTTCAGAATTTCCCAAGCATCCTTAGCCACAGTACATTGTTTGATGAGTCTGAACATGTTCTGATCAACACCATTGAAGATAGCATTCAAAGCTTTTGAATTTCCCAGTGACAGATCATCTTCAGCTTTGGTCCATTCCTCCTCAGGCTTCAGAACCTCAGTCTTGTTACCATCATTGTCTGTATACACAGGATGATCCCAGCCTTTAATCACAGCTTTCCAAGTCCTGCTGTCAATAGACTTTAGAAAAGCACACATCCTTGACTTCCAATACTCATAGTTTGTGCCATCTAGTAGGGGTGGTCTATTGACATAGCCTCCTTCTCTATCCATGCTTACCAGAAATTAAGTCCTCTGGATCTCACCCAAAATACAGGCAGGGTGCCTGCTCTGATGCCAATTGAAATTCTGGCCAGGCAATACTTAAGAGATTTCAGGTTCTGAAACAAAACAGGTTCTGAACAATGACTTAGCACATTTTAAAGCAGATAAATAGCAAAAATAAAAAGTGCAGGAAAGCTAAAGAACACACAAGGTTTGTTAACCCAGTTCGGAGTAAACACCTCCTACTCTGGGGGATACCAATCCAGGAAGGAATTCCACTATAGGAATTAATCCTTATGACTCAAGACACTGACTCCCAGTTCCCAGCCTAAGCAATTAACTTACTCCTAGTCTTGAATTCTACCCAACACGTTGAGTATTAGAAAACCTCTAACTTCCTATTCAAGCAACTGCAACCCAGCTACTTGAACTACCCTTTGAAAACTACCCTGTTTTGAACACAATTTCAATGACAGACCTTCATTCGTACCTACAGGCTTAGAATGAAGTTACAACTCAATAACAAACCTAAACCAACTCAAACTGAGTGGTGCACAATAAAACTCTAAGTTTAAAAAAAACAAAGACTCTATTTCTGAATTATACTCTGTTCTACGTGAGTCTTGAATAGCAGCAGCCCTCCTCTATTTATAGCCTTCAATAAGTCTCTTAAATATGTAGCCAATCTTCTGAATTGGATTTGTTTCTGAATTATGAATAATCCAATAAGGAAACAAATAAACCAGGAATGTATCTTTTAAAGATTCTGCAGAAATAATACGATCTTCATAATTTAATACCAAATCTTCATTAAATCTTCTCCAAATCAACAGCAATCTAGAAGCAATAATCCTGGAACAAATCCTTGACAAATGTCGCTAAGATTCGCATAAAAATAACTTGAAAAACATCAGCTTCTGATGAAGTCAACAAAAGTCAACATGGGCATCAGAACCTGAAAACAGCTTCTGAAGTGCTACAGTGCTTTCAGCTTCTGATGGCATTTTCAGCTTCTGAATGGCTTCAAAATGGAAAACTTCCAACTCAAGAAATGTTCTAGATGAGGAGATGCTTCTATCCACAACTTTGGTTTTTGCCAAAACATGCAGCCAACACAAAAGACTCAACAACATTCAATGATGACCCCGTGTCCACTAGCACTCGTGAGAGGATGTGGTCCATGCATTTCACGGAGATATGTAAGGCGCGGTTATGAATGTGCCCCTCGTCGGGTAGCTCATCGCCATTGAAACCCAAGTACCTACTTGAGGTAATATTTCCGACTATCCCGTCGAATTGGTCCACAGGAATGTCCTTGGTGACATGTGCCTCGCTGAGGATCCGCATGGAGATCTTGGAGGGAGTTTGACCTAGCTGGTCAATGATTTTATACTCGCTCTTTTGGATTATCCTTAGGAACTCTTCGGCCTCTTTTTGTGGGGTTGTCTTTTGAGAAGGCCCCGCTTGGTTCTCTTCTTCCTCCACGCTCTTTTCTTTGAGCGGCTCTTTCGATAGTACGGCTGGCGTCTTCCCGAGTTCTTTCGGAGCGAAGATTCTACCACTTCTGGTTATTCCTCCAACACCGGTAATGTTAGTGATGCTGGGCTCAATCTTGGCTAGTGGTTTTCCTTCCACATAGGCCACAGGTTGGTAATTCCATGGTACCCTCTTCGTGCTTTCAAAAGAGAAGGGTGCAGGTACGTGGAATGTTATGGGCTGTATAGGCATTGGTACCTCTCTCCTTTGGCATGGGATTTCGAGAGGTTTTGGGTCGTTAGACTCTAAGGTAGCAACGTCCGTGCCATCCTTTATATAGCCAATTTGGATCCAACCTTGGTCCATTAGCTCTTGAAGACAGCTCTTCAACTCTTCGCACTTGTCCGGGTTGACCTTGCAGGCTTCACAGTTGGCGTGCATTTCCTCGAGCAAACCAAAGCCGGTTAAACGCTCCCTTATGGTTGACAGGGGGGTCTTAACATTGGCTACCCTTTTGACTGGACCAAAGTCCTCTTGTTCCTCCACCGCATTTACAGAGGGACTCGCATGCCCCGGCAATGGGTTATTTTTTACATTGGGGTTCTCCTCTTTGAAGGATAACAGCTTCTTGTCAATAAGGTCCTGCACCTTGTGTTTGAAAACTCTACAGTTCTCGACATTGTGCCCCACGGTTCCTGCGTGGAAATCACATTTTTCATTTGTGTCGTACCACTGTGGATATGGTGGCGACATTGGTGGTAGTAGTCTTGTCTCGACCATACCTTTTTGGATTAGATATGGCAAGATTTGACCATAAGGCATAGGTACAGGATCAAACTGCCTATTATAATAATTGTTCCTTGGGCCCGCTTGATTCCTTGATGGGTACCCGCCTTGTTGTTGTTGTTGATTTTGAGGCAACACTACTGGTTGTCGAGGTGGAGTTGCGGGAATTACTTGAGGTGAGTAACGCCCTTGAGCCGTTGCTGCTGCCACATAAGGATAGTGGTAGTGAGGCATTTGATTTGGTGGTGGGCAAGATGGTCCCACTAGAACAGCATTTGTCTCTCCCTCTTTCTTTTTGTGAAAGTTGCTGGGGGGTTTTCTAGCTCCACTTTGAGCTTCTAGAGGGCCTTGGATCTTTCCCCTCTTTACTCCATCCTCTATTCTTTCACCAACCATGACTAGATCGGAGAAACCGGCAGACGTGCTTCCAATCATCTTGTCGTAATATGGGCCTTGAAGTGTGCCCATAAAGGTGTCGACAAGCTCCCTTTCCAATAATGGTGGTTGTACACGAGAAGCTAGTTCTCTCCACCGATGCGCGTACTCCTTGAAGGACTCGTTGCTTCTTTGTAGGAGGTTTTGTAGTTGCATCCTATTTGGAGCCATGTCCAAATTATATTTGTATTGCTTTAGGAAGGCATCGGCTAGATCCTTCCAAGTTTGGACATGGGTACTCTCGAGCTGCATGTACCAATCCAAGGATGCTCCGCTTAAACTATCTTGAAACACATGCACCATGAGTTTCTCGTTCATTGCGTAAGCTGCCATCTTCCTACAGAACATCCGTAGATGGTTCCGAGGGCATTGAATTCCTTTGTACTTCTCGAAGTCCGGTGCTTTGAACTTCGGAGGGATTACCACGTCAGGCACTAGGCACATATCCAAAGCGTTGTGGGCACCGTATGAACTGAACCCTTCGACAGCTTTCAACCTTTCTTCCAAAACTCGATACATTTGGGTGGTATCGTTGTCTTGGTGGGTGTTGTCGGGAGCAGATTGCCTTAGCTGACTATTTTCCACATCATGGGGAATCACCTCATGCTGAGTAGTGGAAGTTCTTTGAGGACGACGCTCTTCATTCCTTACGGGGATTGTGAGCGGTGGTGGAGGTGGTCCATGGCCCTCATTTTCAAATGGTGGGGTATAATCCGGAGGTAAACCGTAGAGAGGCCATTGCACATTGGATGCATCCGTTGTTGGGCGAGGATACTTTCTCGTGCCGATAGAGCTTGCATTAACTCTAGCATCTGATCCATCTTTCCCTTCATTCCATCAACCTCTTCTCTTAAAGCCGCTTGGGTTTGTTCCAAATTGTCCATGATCCTTTGTTTGTTAGCTCGTGTTCCGTACGAGTGTTGGAGATCTGGTTCTTGGACCGAGGGCTTTCGGGGTTTCGGGCTATGATTGCTTTGAACTGTTTTTAGGGAAATGAATGAGTTTTTTTTTGAAAAAATGCATGAAGATGCATATGGATGTATGTATGTGATGAGTATGCAAAATATGCGTTTTTTTTTTTTTGCTTTATGGAGGAGTTTAAAGGTGCACAATTAATATTAGCAATTCGAAATATTAAAGACCGGGAAATTGATTATGCTTCAAAATATATTTGATTAAATAACATTTGTTTACAAAGTGTAACTAATGCTATTACAAATCAAATAGCCGCTCGCTTCTCGGCTTTG